>CABFPE010001490.1:0-32657 GCA_900660155.1 Hofstenia miamia
TTGTTTTTCTGTGAAATTATCTGAAAACAGTATTACTGCAATCAATCAATATTGGCAAAGTATAAAAACTTTACAACCTCCTGATTACAATTGGCCTGAAATTGATATCAAATCACCTTCTTTGCAGTACACTCCATCAGTCGAAAATGCTTTAACATTATTTCAAATGTCATATAGCTTATGTGATCATAAGGACTTCAGAAAAACATTATTTGTTGAAGAAAAAATCCCACCTATCAATGCCAAAGCTGCATTATGGATTCTCAGCATTTTTCTTACTAAACTGGAAAATCTTTCTCTACCTGTGGAAAAAAGATTATGTATGACTATCACAAAAGAATGTAAATTCGAACTAGCCATTGCACTAATTCCACCAAAAACAAAAAATTGGTTACTGCATCATTTACCAATCAAAACTTCTCCACTAAAGTCAGACGCCAAAATTTTCTATAAATAAGAAAAATATATAGCACGTCTGTTATGTCAGTTAAACCCCACAGGTATAATACCTGTAACAATATTAGCCTTTCGCTTTGGTATAGATATGAACGATATAGACATTTTCTCACAGTGGGTGAAGAAATACATGTGGGGTCCAAGCAACGAAACCCATTACAAAACAATTGAAGGCAAAACATTACCACTTTCCACAGCCGATTTAATAAATAGAGTTCAAAAATCTACAAAAGATATTACTAACACGTACAAACGAAAATTCGCAGATTCACGTAATGCTTTATTATTCAAATGGCTCTTGAAATACTACAATACATGTAGTTTCCAAAAAGATTTACACACAAAGAAAAGTATGTTAAAAGATGGTCAAATAACCGATATCATAATAACAGAAAAAATAACGCAAACTACGAATGAATTACAGGCTGAAGAAAAAATACTTTCACAATCAAAACTAACGCTATCACCTCAAATTCATACGGAAGTTGAACGAATAAATCGCAAAAAAATTGGTATTATTGAGCCTCCCAGTGAATATGAATGGATAGATTCTCCTAATGAACGTTTACTATGACAGATATCTCCCCCATTATCACTGCAAGTGCAACTACAACCACGCTCTTTTTGTAAAACAAAGGAAAATGACACTGAAAGCTTAAAAACATTTTTCATAACAGAACAATTTACACAACTCGAAATTGATGACATATTAAAGAATGGCGAATTAACAGCTTTAGATGTAGAATGTGTACCAGCAAAACTCTTCATTCCTAAAACACACAAAGACATATTACAAAAATGTGGATTATCTGAAACATTTTGGCAAACTGTTGACACAATGCCACATAATTATCCAATATCTTATGGAATCGCCAAAACAACATCAAAATCACTTAATGATATTGACCAATTTCATTCCATTTCTACATTCAATTACTTCTGCATTCCACCAAAGATTATATATGTACCGATTATCATGCCATCATGGAAAGGAAAGAAAAATGTCAATGATGGAGTAAAAATCAAAATATGTGACAATTACCATAACAACCTTCAAACTATTCAGAATTTTATGAAAACTCCATTATACAAAAATTCAATTGAACAACTGAAAACTCATGATAATGAAAAAAGAATGTTTATTGACTCAAAACATACTCTTCTGCATGTTTTTAAAAATGGCAAACCTATTCACCAACAAGTAGAAGTATTAAAAGAGACAATAAATAATACGTCACATAAATGTGTTACATTATTTTCCGGCATGATGGACACTATATGGACTAATACATTTTATGATGTTGCCAACAGACTAGAAACTAAAGTCTTATTAAGATGTGGAAAACCTTCTTTAGAGGAAATTACTACAGAAGACATACATAATAATATATCTATGTTTTTTAAAGACATCAAAATGAATAGAAATTTACTCTATACTTTTCAAGAAATATGTCCAGGAATCGAAATTGATGAAACCAATGCACACACATCTGATTTTGACGCTAAATTAACTCTGTTAATTGCAAGAAAAAGTTTCCTCCTATATAAAAAATTTCACTACTTGTTCAACCACAAGATTAACAAAATTAGACAATCAATGATTATCTCCAATTCATTTTGAGACAAAAAGTGGCTAAACTTTAAAAACCTACATACTAACCGAAATTGAAACTTCATTTTCAATAACTAGATCTAACCCTGATTTTCAAGAGATAACATGGAATAGCAATAAATCTCATGAACTAATTCAACGAACGCATAAAACTGTTATAGATAAAACAACAGTGGAAGTTTTCAACTCTACAGCAACCTGTGTGTGGGTGTAGCATAATCCCGGATATATAACCATTTTGTAATATTAGTGGTCAAAATAAGAGATTCGGTGCTATTTTATTTTATTCTAATCCGTGAGCCTTATGCTTATTTCTTATTGGTCACTGGCTGTCGAGTCATCATTGCTCTGCTTTATGTTATTTAAATTGTTCGATTGATGACTGATCGTCCACTCAGCACTTTTTGTTAAATGTAAATATTTACTATTGTTTAATGTGTGATTTCTGATAGTGTCAGATTTTTTAATTTAAGTTTTACTTTCTCAATATTTAGTTGTATTATTTTTTATTACAGATTTCCCCAATCCGCTATTTGATTAACCTTTTAGATATAATAACTTTTAATAAATTGGCCTTTACTTTTCTGGAGATATTTTATTATTTATTTATTTATTTTATATTAATGGTTAATATCTACATTAACTAAATATAGGGCATCGCTTCGGGTACAGCAATGCTACTGGTGACTGAAACTGAATACCAGTAACCCATTCTGTACCAAAAGGGATAACGTAGGTTTAGGGGAGTAAGTTTTTTTGTTCACATGTATGATAACAAGCCAGTGTGGCCTTTCAACTTTCGATGAGCTGAGCATAGGGATTAGGTTTTCCTTAGTTCTGCGCTGGCTGGAGACCATCTCAACTATCAGAAGATTTACCAAGATATTTCTTTTCTGGGTTGTTATTGGAGTACACAATTGGTTCCACGTTACTTCGCTAAACTGGAAGTAAAAAGCAAACTACAATTTATTACTCTTTCTTTGTTTGTTTGGTTAGAATGTTCCACTGTGGAATGAATTCCCAAGGAGTGAACATTCTACAATATGTTAGGTATAGGGGTTTTCTCTCAATTAGCCGACTAGCATTTCATTTCTACATGTAATAAATAATTAATTGTCAGCAAACATTTGGATGACCAAACTTTAGGAATTATATTAATATTATTTTAGATACAAATTAATGACCTATAATTGACTGATAAAGTGACTGTACATGTAGTAAATTATAAATGTAGGTTAGGAAGTTGTTCAAACAGAATATATTTAAATAAGCCAATATATTTCAGTAATGGCTACATGTAATATTTAACAAACAACTAGTAAGAATTCAGGTTGCAAATTTATACAACACTTTCACACAAAAGAGCTTAAGTCGAATTGTGCCGTACCTTGAGTATACACTGAGCTAAATTAGGGTATATATATATATATATATATTGAGCTGACAAGTGTCAATCAGCAGACGAAGGAAAATCAGAAATCAGAGAACTGTCAACAACTTAGATTTAACAGGTACTAGTCAAATATTTGAATGTTTAATAGTTTCAAGTATAAAAGTGGTGCAATGTATGTAAAAAGTAAATCCTTACCTGCAATAACACAACTAACATTATATAGTAACAGTAGATAAGCAGTGATAATGCCTGGTAGAGGATATTACAATCAACTATACACACAGGGAAAACCAATTCAAGAAGAGCTAAAGGAACTGAGAGAAGAAATTGATAAATGCACAACTAAGGTGATCATGCTATTTTTGGGAGTAAATGACGTGGTGTGGTTGGATCTATGGGATAAAGAATACCGCTTCTATGATGTCATGAAAAGGGTGGAGATAGTGATGATGATCAGACTGAATAAAAATGATCTGACAACAATAACTGAAGAAGAATTGAGAGAAAACATAAGCTTCTTTTACAAAGATGTGGCGAATACAAGGAGCCTTAGGAAAGTGTTTATGTTCTTTTACCCAAACACAACAGTATGAGAAGAAATGGCACACACGAGTAGAGCAGACGCACAGATGACATTAATTGCAATAAAGGGAATCCACTGATACAAGAAATACTATGAAATCTTTTAAGAAAAAATGAACGAACTTAGAGAGATAACACTGATATCAGAAAACATCAAAGAAGCAAAATTCCTCTGATATCATAGCATGGTGAAAATAGAGAGAGAAGCAGTACTGAAAATGCCCAAACAACCAGAATTTGCAACAACAAGCTGGAGTGATCCCCAAGCAGAAATATTAATCAAAAGAGCAGATGAATTAGTCCATGGAGAATGTGCAGTGCTGAAAATAATGCAAGCTGATGAGGGCATGTAGCATAATCCAAAGAAAATGCTGCTAATGAAGAAAGAAGAACAAATGATTAGTCAAAACTAAGATTGAAATATGATTATTTAGAAAAACAATTTAATTTCAATTATCAGAATTATCTTTGTAAAATGCAACCAAGTAATAATATAGGAAATTAGTACTTGTCATCGAATTTGACAAAACAAAGGGGGCGAATTTGCTTCCACTATTCTCAGCCATTTTGGCAGACGAACTAAATTTGAATTTCAAATGACAGGTACTTTTTCAAAGTTAACTATAAATAGACCGCAAATCAGTTTGGAATTTGTTGAAGTAAATTCTTCAAAAATCTTATTCTTAGATTTTATATCAGTTTGATCATTTATACAGAATGTCAAGCTAAACAGTAAATGCAGTAGTAGTGGTTTTGGGACCATATCAGGAGAGACATGAGGGTCCTTGATCCAAACCATGAACCTGCATTTATGTTAGGTGTACAAATAGGAGTATTTCTCCATTTGGCAGGCTATTGATTTAATTGTTTAGATGTAAACAATAATCCACATAAATAAGAAAGGGCTGGATAGCCTAACATAGGTTATACATATTTGATCTGATAGACTTAGGTGACCTATAATAGACCAATAAATCGACTGAGCATGTATTATGCTATTTAAATATAAGGTAGGTAGCTGCAAATTATTAAGTAACTTAATTGTATTAACTTGATTAAAGCCAATAGTTTTTGGTAATGGCAAATGTAATATCCTCTACCAGGCTTTATCACTGTTGATTCACTGTTACCTTGTAACATTGACTGTGTTATTGAGGGTAAGGATTTACTAAATGTTACTGCTTGCTTAGTTCCTTCTATTACATTACATAACCATAATTAACTATTCACTTTTTAGGTGACGAACCAAAGCAGTAACCTCTGCGTCAATCGTTCAGTGGGAATCTGCCCGAAGCGGTCTCCACATCCAATTTCACCATTCCATCCAATGCTTGAGTGCCACTTCTCAGCTCAATCAAGATAGCTTATGTGTACCCTACATTAGCTCAGTGCTTACTCAAGGCATGAAACAACTCGACTTAATCTCTCTTGTGAGAAAGTGTTATATCTATTGGCAAACGGGAACTGTCACTAGTTGTTCATTCAATATTACATGTAGCCATTACCGAAATATATTGGCTTTATTAAATAAACAGATATCAAACAACTTCCTATCTTACATCTATAATTACTACATGTAAGGTCATTATCGGTCGATTATAGGTCATTAATTTGGATCTGAAAACATATCAATATAATCCCTAAGATTTGGTCATCCAACCATTTGTTAAAAGTTAATTATCTAATACATGTAGTTAGAAATGCTAGTCGGCTAATTGAGAGAAAACCCCTATACCTAACTTAAGTGCACTTTCATGATCTGGCACAGAGACCCTTGAATCGTTCCTTGTGATGGATCCCAACCACTACTAAACACAGCTCGATTAGCTCGACATCGTATTAAATAATCAAACCGTTAATAAGATGAAAATAATAAGAATTCTAAGTAAAATTCTTTATCAAAGCTTACAATAGTTTTAATTGTATTTATAGTAATTTAAAGAGAAGTACCTGTCGATTTAAATTTAAACGTCTGCCAAGATGGCGGCTAAAAATAATGTAAGCAACAATTTGTTGAAAACATTTTAGTGACAGATACAATTATCTCTTTTTTGACACATGTTATTTTCTTGGTTGCAATATACAAAATCAAACTGAAATAATCACACTTGATTTAATCATAATATTTTTAATTACTTCTTTTCGATCTTAGTACTTCTGCAACGTTTTGCAACTTATTTCTGTTTTATTTTTGGATGATGCTACACAAAGGCAATAATTATCAAGCAGCCAGTGACATTGCAAGGTTGCGAAGTGAATTAAATACATGGTACAAATTGAGTTTAAGTCCATTACAATTTTCATTGAGATCTACACTGAGTTAGGATAGGGAACACATAAGAACTTTGTTGAGCTGAGGTTCAAAGCCACCTAGATCAGCTATGGAAACACAATCAAAGTGATGCAGTGATTGGAGTCGGCCATACGCCACAGATACACTATCCACGTAGTAGAGCTATGATGGCGGAGTACCTAAATAGTATTCAGTTATTTCAGTTAAACAAAGAATAGTAGAAATAATACAATTATAGCTAACATGAGTACATCCCTACCCACAGTTGAATTGAAACAATAGTTTAAGAGAATCATTTAATCTACATCAATGCCTGGTAGCAGATGCTACACCATTTCTTGGAACAGGTTGCTTTCAAATTGGGGCCCCTTATCAGTGATTATGGTCTCCATTGGCCTGAACTTCAGGATCCATTCTTTCATTACTATGTTGGCTGTTGTTTCAGCCGATGTGTTCTCCATCAGGATTAAATTCGCGTATTTGTCCACCATCAATAGCAGGCACTGATATCCCTCCTCATCCTTTGACAACTTTTCTAAGTCTATGTGTACAATCTCATTAGGTTGCATCACTATGATCTTTTCTAGCGGTGATCTCTGTGTTCAAAAATGTTGTTTGTTATGGAGGAGACATTTCGTGCATTTGTTTATTATTTCTTCTGTGACCTTCTGTATTGCCATTGTGAAAAATCTTGCATTGAACACGCTCTCTGTTTGTGTGATGTCTAAGTGGCCCTTTTTGGGAACCTTCCTTACTAGTTTGCATTTATAGTACTCTGGTATTGCAATCCTATTGTTTTGTCCTTACACAATTAGGAGTCTGTTCTTGTTCCTCTTCCATCTGTACCTCTTGTAGTAACTCTTGGTTAACTTTGATAGTTTCACAGTTGGTTCTTGTAATTTTCTTATAGTTTCACTTAATATCGCGTCTTCCTTCTGTTTTTCTACAATTTCAATCTCTGATATTTCATCTTTTATCACAATATGTAGCACTGCTTGTCCCTTCTTATCGACATTCATTTCTGGCAGCGCTCATACTACGTGTGTGGTAGAAATTGAAACTGTATTTTCTCTCCGCCTTCCTTGATTGCATCCCTCTGATACTCTGGAAGCATGGTCCAAAAGTCAGCATTCACTTGTATTCCTCTTCCAACAGTTCAGGTATTTTGTACTGGGATTCCTCTTCAGCTTTCATCCCTCTGCCCTCAAGTCGGCTGTGGCGAGTACTCACTACATCAATGGTTTTCATCCACTCACCCTCGAGTCTGCAGTGTGGAGTACCTCCTGTTTTTGTTTGTAAGTCCTTGAGTCAACCATACAAACTACTCTGCTCATTGATGTCTTCCATTGCTCTCCAAATAGCTTTGATACTAGATCTGACAATTTGTCCGAATATTTGTACATTTGTTTTCTTCACATTGATATTACGATTCATTGCATTTAGTATTGGGACCTTCCCTCTGCCGTTCTTTATTGCGCACATGCTTGACGGCATCTACACTATTTTTGAATTGATCCCTTTGTTATTATAAATCATTATATCTGCTGTTATTGTTTCTTCTGTTTTCACTTTGCATCCTTCATTGATATGGCTGCAGTTTTATATCTTCCTCCAATTCAAAGACTATTGTTGATGGTTTTTCTTTTTGCTCTTTGATTTCAATTTCCTCTTCTCGTACTTTGATCATTCTGTCAGAATAATTTATTACACATCCATTCTTTGTCAGGAAATCATCCCCTAATATCACCTCATAAGGCAGCAAGTTGTTATGGGTGTCTATTACTACTAGTGTTTGCTCAAAGGTTGTATTTGCTATTCAAAATTGTACTGCCTCAATCTTTCCTTTTGTGTCTATGTACTCTCCAGATGCATTAATTAGTCTTTTGCTCAAACATTGTAAATCGTTTTGTTTAAATCCCAATTATTGATGTCACTGCTCCCATATCAATCATTGCTTTCATTAAAATCCCATTTATCTTTATCGTTATCATGTTAATGTTGTCCAGGTTCGCCATGATCATTATAGGTGCTCTGGCTAGTTTTCCGATTCTTCCTCTGTTTGGGGTCCTCTACCAATTCTGATTCAGATTCGATTATGTCCTCCTCATCATAATACACTTCTTCCTCTCTGATCATATTAATTTGCTTTCTATATTCATCCTTTCTGTACCCCTTCTGTCCACAAGCATAGCACTTTATGTCTCTTTCTCTTACTTTCTTTGATTTCCTATCCTTATTTTTTATGTTTATGAATTTCTTCACCTTCTTTTCTTTGTACATTTTGGTGTTTCCTGTTTGTAGTTTATAGCTATTTCTCCATTCTGTCTGTTTTTCTTTATTCCATATTGCTTTTTCGTAGATGCAGGCATTATTCTCTATCATTGCCTGTATGTCTATGGCTTTCCTGATCATTTTCTTCAACTTGTATCTACATTGCACTTGATTTCAAATTGCATATGGATGTTCTCTGGCATGCATTTGCAGATGTGAGAAAAGAGATCGTACTTGGAATACATATTTTCCCTTGAGCTAAGTGTCAATAATTGTTCTATCTGTTGGATGTAGTTTCAGATATCATCCGTCTTTCACATCTTTGTTGAATTTAATATGATTTAGTATTGATTTTTGAAGCATTTGTTTTCATAGTGATCTATAAAGACTCTGATTAGCAATTTGTAGTCTTGTATTAAATCTGCATCCAGGTGCAAGTAGTGTTGAGAGGCCGCCCCTGCTAGACATAGTGGGAAACTTGCAGCTGCTGCACTTTGGTTCACTTTCCTCTCTTTCATCATAATCTCGCACATTTGCAGCCATTCCAGAAATGTCGGGTTATAGCTGTCCACTTTCCCGTTAAATTTAGGCAGAGTTGCCTTACATGGTATTGTGTTGTTGCGACTATTTTCTGGCAGCATCAAATTTTCATAGACAGGTTTCTTTTATCTGTTTATTTGTTCACTAATTTTGAGTTGATTTGTCACCACTCTCATTATCTCATTTCTCTTAGGTGTTTTTTAAAGTTTGTGGTCAGGGGCGCACCCAGCTTTTTTGATGAGGAGGGGAACTATTATATATATATATATATATATATATATATTTCATTTTAACCTAACGAATGGAACAAGAATAATGAATGTTTATGTTATCAATTACTAACAATGAATTACTTTTCCCTACACCTCACCAATGTAACCATTATTAGGCTGGCTAACACACTTATTGTTCCTTAGAGCAATGGGTGAGGCGAGTTTTGAATACAGGCTGATACAGTGTTAACTGTTCCTAATTTTAATCGGAAACACTTCTTTCATTTTGTAGTAGAGTGATCTCTAGATATTTCTTACCATCTTAGACTTTAATAACTCTAATCAGAAAACTTAGGCCAATCCCTGCCCAGCCTGAATCCGCAACAACCCACTTAATTCCAATTCTGCATATTTTCATGAGATTTTTTAAGAGGTTTTCTACAATATTGCGGCTTGCTAGATCAAAGTAAGGTATCTTAGAATAGAAATTATCAATGAAATCTGGACATTGAATTGAAAATAATAAATTCAGTTCTTCAATGTACAATTTCAAAACGTTGAAAAAATTATATAGCATTCACTAAAACTGTGGTCTATTTGTTCAATTTCATCCTATCTTTTCCAAATGTTTAGTCCAAATTTCATTTAAAATGGCTATATTTCTCATTCCTAGTTTCACTTAAGTAGCGCAGTAATTTGCTCCTCGTCATAAATTACAGACACACAGGAGTATGCAGTTTTTAATTGGAACCCTAACCCAAATAGATTTTTTTAGTTTAGTAAATTAATCAATTTTTGCGTTTCAGACAATAGATTATTTCCAATTTTTGGCAATAATTAGAATAAAAATATTAGATCAAAAATAATAGTAAGTTAACCAGTTCGGTATCAATAAAAATCAATATACAACACAAAAAAAATATTCAAGTATCTGTTAGCACTAAAAAGAAATTGTCCTAGAAAATCAAACGTTATAATTTCTAATGGGAAATTTGGTTCTGCCATAGATACCTTATGTAAATGCTGTGATCATAGTTTAATTTCTTTAGGTCTGACATGACAAGATGAGGTGTTCGACAGAATGTCACGATGGTGTGAAATAAGGTTAATGTTAATAAGCCTTCAATATACATAAAACATTGAAAACGTCGCAGAAGCAACTAAGATCAAAAGAAAGTTAAGCAGTACCTATTACAATCAATTAGTTGCTATGATTTCAGATTAATTTGTAAAATGCAACCAAGAATAAAGTATGTGTCAATAAAAAGATAATTGTATCATAAATAATGGGCAATCGATTTGTAAAGTATTCAATATGTTAATTAATTTCCAATTTTTGCAATAATTGCAACATCAACTTAATATGTACCCCTGCAGACATAGAATAAATACATTGAAGCTTACTGTAAGCATTTGATAAAGAATTTTACTTAGAATTCTTATTTTTTATCTTATTAACAGTTTGATTATTTAATACAATGTGGAGCTAATCAAGTGGTGCTTAGTAGTTGTCTGGATACATCACAGGGAATGATTCAAGGGTCTCTCTGCCAGACCATGAAAGTGCATTTAAGTTAGGTGTAGGGGTTTTCTCTTGATTAGCCAACTAGCATTTCTCTTCTACATGTATCAGATAATTAACTCTCAACAAATGGTTGGATAACCAAACCCTAGGAATTATATTAATATAGTTTTAGATCTGAATTAGTGACCTATAATTGACCGATATAATGACCTTACATGTAGTAATTGTAAATGTAGGTTAGGAAGTTGTTCAATTAGAATTTATTTAACTAAGCCAATATATTTTGGTAATGGCTACATATAATATTGAATGAACAACTAGTAACAGTTTCCACAATGGAGATTAAGTCAAGTTGTGTCAAGTCTTGAGTAAGCACTGAGCTAATGTAGGGTACACATAAGCTATCTTGATTGAGCTGAGAAGTGGCACTCAAGCATTGGATGGAATGGTGAAATTCGATGTGGAGATCCACTTCGGGCAGATGCCCACTAGAAGATCACTACAGAGGTTACAGCATGGCTTCATGACCTAAAAAGTGATTAGTTAATTAAGGTTATGTAGCATAATAGAAGAAACTAGTCAAGCAGTAACAATAAGTAAATCCTTACCCAAATAATAACACAGCTAATGTTACAAGGTAACAGCAGATTAACAGTTTTAAAGCCTGGTGAGGATATTACACATTGTCATATATTTTTTGTTTTAAAAATATCACAGCTAGCTAAGTGATAGATGTATTTTGTTAGCCTCATCTAGTGGAATTTAAAATCATTCCTCAGACTAAAAATATTGGTTTTCTGGCCTCCAAATCTTGTGAAGTTTATTGGGTCTCCGTGCTTATGATACAATTCCCAGCTGCTAAAATTACAAAACAAATACACATTTATGTTTATTACAAGTTACAATAGTGTTAGTACATTTTTAAAAAATACTTGCAAATGCTAAAATTATTTTTTTATAATTACAAAACAAAATAAAATTGGGAGTGTCTAATTTATAAAAGAAATATTATTATCTGTGAATAAACTCTATTAAATCAAAATTAGAAAAACTTATCTGAGAAAAAATTATGCTTTTTAGACATCATGAATGAAAACATTGATTTGTGAAATATTTCCCAAACAAAACAATGTAAATAGTTGAAAATATAAAAATGAATTTGTAAATTGATATTTATCATTATTATTATTATTATTAAAATGATTAAAATGCATACATTAAAACATTGATATCAAAATTAATGTTTTTGACAATGATGAGAAGAACAAGTTTGCTTGTGTCGTTTTTATTCTAATACCAGAAAATTTGCATAAATTATGTGGTCATGCAATTACCATGTTTTATATTGATTACAAAATTATTTATCATTCTCTCTGTGGTTTTCTATTCTGATAGTTAGTTGATGGTAATTGCATCATGTACAAAATCTAACATTCTTTTTGAACTACATGGGACTGCAATTAGTTTATTACATCAAGGAATTGTTAAATTTAATCAATGAAAAACTCTATATTATTACAGTACCTCAATCAAAGGAGAATTTTGATTGTTTCCCAGGACATATACATTAAGCTTCAATTGGTATCAGCATAAATTTCATGATATCAGGTTCACAGAAGGAAACCTAACAAATGAGCAAATCATTACTTTTATTGAATCTCTGAATTTTTCATGTAGAAAAGAAACTACATTTTGGGCATGTGACAGAATGAACTGCAAGTTTTTAAGCAAGTTAATCTCCCAGCCCATGGAAAATTTACCATATCATAGTTAGCAGTATCCACAAATTATGGGAAATTCTACAGACTGTATAAAAGACTATCTTAAATATCAAACCAGATAAATGAAGAATGAAAATAAAATAAACTCTGAAGAATTTATTGTTCATCAAATTTCCTCTAAATTCTAAGCTATTTATTTAAAAAGTTTTAAGTACCTGCCAATTTTGAATTTTGAATTAATCTTCTGCCAATATGGCTGTTCTTATGTAAGCGTAATTTCACTTGTTACAATTTGTCAAAAAATACTTAATCAGCTCCGGTATTTTTCTCATAATGTACAATATTGTAACTTGGTTGCATATTACAAAATGAATAAGATAATTAACTAAATTTTACAATCATATTTCTGATTATATTTAATCACTGTTAATCTTTTGATGCTGATCTCTTTTGTTTGCAGCTTATTCTTTTGGGTAATGCTACACGCCCTCCTCAGCTTGCATTATGGACAGCACTGGTTGCTCCCCATGCACAAGAGTGTCCGCTTTTCTTATGAGTGACTCCGCCTCAGAATCTTCCCATGTTATCATTGTGTACTCAGATTGCTTTGACATTTTCAGTACTGCCTCTCGTTCGGTGGTGACAGTGTTTGCGTATTTTAGAAATCGAGTTTCCCTGATGTTTTCTGCTATAGGTGTCATTTCCCGCAGTTCATTCATTTTTCGTGAGAAAATTTCGAAGTATTTCTTGTACAAGCGAATGCCTTTTATTGCTATTAAGAGCATCATCTGCACATTGGCTTTACACATGTGGGCTAAGTCTGCTCTCATCTGTGTATTCGGATAAAAGAAGGTAAAGACCTTTCGTAGGCTGCGTGTGTTCGCTACATCTTTATAGAAGAAGCTGATGTTATCCACTACTTCTTGCTCTGATATCTCGCCAGGATCATTCTTTCCAATGTGCATCATAGTGACGATGTCCAATCTTTTCCAGTTGTATTTGACGCTGTTGCTTCTGGGATTGTCTCCCAAAATGATTGCGTGAGTCCCCGTTTGCTTAGCTTTACTCTTATGCGTTCGTGTATCTCAATCCTTGATGTGATGCATTCAACATCCAATGCGATTTGATTAAAAGGTTTTAGTAGTTCTTCTAATTCTGTGCGTGTAAAGGCTTCTGTAAACATGAGTTTCATCGTCGCAACCGTTTGTTGCTCTCTTATTCTCTGGTAGTTTCTTTCTGTTATCTCTTTTCTTTCTCTCGTAACTTTTATTTCTACTAAGAATCTTTCATCATCCATATCAATCCATTCTATCGTGCTATCTTGGCTTGTGTCTCCCCACTTTTCAATGTTTATTCTATCAATCATTGTCTGTGTCTTTGGGGATAGTAACAACTGTGATGAGGTTAGTAGTAGTTCTTCCTTAGTGATTTCCTGTTGTGTTTTTGTCACCATTTCGCATATCTCTACTGGTGTTGTTATTCCTCCTTTCTTTAGCATTTCAGCTCTTTTGATTATTTTCGTAAATGTGCATCGCGGTCTGTTTCTGGCATGACGTTTCATGTTCTCATCTATCACTTGTTGCACGTTTTTCTGTTTCAGTAATTGTCTTACATCCTTGGTGTTGACTAATCTGCGTTTGATTATTTTCTTTGTGGTTATCCATGGTTGATTTTGCAGTTGTTTTAGTCATGTCTCAGATGTTGCACCCCACATGTACTTTCGCATGGGTTCTTCGAATATTTGTATCTCACTTGGGCAGATCCCTGTGATGTTTGCTAGTTCTACTATCGACATTCTTCCAGTTGGGTGATAATTCATTATCAGTATACTTAGCAGTTTTTCCATCATCTGCATCAGTTTCTCATTTTTGTTTGGGGATTCAATTTTTTCGACATATCCTTTCAATATCCAGTTTTTCGCCTGAGTGTTCATTGGTGATAACGCGATTTCAAACTTTTTGGCCTTTGTGAGTTTTATTCTTTGGTTCTTTGTTATGGGTAACATGAGATCTTTCTCTTCCAGGAGCAATATTGCTAACAGCCACGCGGATGTCCTATACCTGATTTCTTGCATGGTCTTTTCCTCTTGTATAAGTTTACGAAATTCCTTTTTTGTGTTCAGCTCAGATGCTCGATTGATTTCTGCCAATACCATTTCTACTGTTTGTGTTATTTGTGTGCTGGTGCCTCTATTCTGATTTCAGGCCACGATTTGTCTATTTTCTTCTGCAACTTCATGTTCGTCCAGACGTTTTGAATTTCTTCCAAATGATCATGGCGTTGAGTCATGCTGCACTTGATAAATAGTGTCATGGCTTTTTCTAATCCTTCATTTTCTTGTAGCATTTCCACCGTTTTTGTTTGTTGAAACAGATCTATCACTATACTGTTGTCTCTCATGATTCCATAAATGCCATGAGTGTTGTGCCGTTTCCAGTATAAAATCTTTGTTGAATGTTATGTGAATCGTGCTTCTCATATATGGCCTATTGATTGTTTCATTCAACTCCTGTGGATAACTGATCAATACGTTAAATTTGGGCTGATTGTCTGCGTCTAGTAGAATTGGCAGATTGCTTCCTTCCATTTTGGTGGTTTTCCTGATTAATGTTTTAGTTTCTGGAGATAATTTCTTGAACGCATTGTGCAGCATTTTTGTAGTTGCCATGAAATAAGGGTGCAACATTTCCCGGTCGATTTTGGACATTTGCTTTTCTCTCTCTCTAGATCTTACTGTATGCTCTGATGTTGTTTCTGAGGAGGCGTCTATTTGCCTCATTCGTAACCGTAATCTGCTGGTGCTCAGTTTGCAGTCCATAGGCTGTGAACTTGTGCCACTGGTGTCAACTGAGTTGCCCTTGAATCGGCTGTCAGTTACAAACAATGGTACCTGACCAGCAGTGGTTCCAGTGGAGATACCTTCAGCCTTGAATCACTTCCGGATCTCCACGGTTCTTCCACCACTCACACCTTCCCCTGGAACTCTGGTTGTGTCACCCCCTGCAATTGGCAAGGTGGTCCCCCAGAAGGAAAGTTAAGCTGCGAAGAGGCCAATTTTCCGTTTGTATCTCTGCCCTTGAATCGGCCTAGAGTACTACTAGGACGCCTCTTAACTCTGCGTCATTTATTGACCATCTCCTCGTTCTCATCCCTTCTGCCCTTGAATCAACATCCAGTTTGAGAACTCCTGCGCACTCGCCTCCTCATGTTTGTGGTTGGGATTCCATCAGTTGGTTGATTGCGCCTCACTCGCTTCCTGAGTGGTTGATGCATCCTGCTCTAGTTTCCTAAATGCAGTTATTAAATCTATATCCCATATTTCAGGGTTATATATAGTTTTATTTCTTGCAGCCCTCTGAGGTTGCACTCTCCTTTCCAGTTGCTCATTTCCAATATCCGCTGTGAATTCTCCCTCGAATTCCTCCTCTGGTAGGCTATCTAAATCACACATGTCGTACATAACCTCTTTGCTGTTAATTCGGCTTAATTTAAATTCGGCACTTCCCTCTATCTTCGTTTCCTCGATGTCTGCCATTGCTCTTTTTAAATTTTGGAAGTGCAGTAGTCTGCCATTATCTAGCATATATTCATTATTTGGCAATTCTTGCATTATTATATGTGGTCCGGACCAGACTGTTTTTAATTTGCAGACTTGATTCGTGTCTTTTAGTTTCATTGGTGCAAATGCGTAGACTTTATCACCTACTTTGTGCCCATAAATTTTTTTATTATAGTTTCACTGTTGTCTTACTGCCGATTTCTTCATGTTATGGCATATTGTTTCATGGATTCCTGAAATCTGTTTGCATAATTGGTTTATGTATTTGCTGTTCAAAGCTTTACTATAGTCAGTGTATTGCATTGATAGTGGTGTAGCTGCCTCTTGGCCAAACATTGCTTTAAATGGGGTAATTCCCGTCGTTGAGTGTACAGACGTGTTGTAGAAATATTCTATCATCTTGATCACCTCTCTCCATCTATTTCCGCCAATCCTCGTTGTTGTTACTCTTATTAATTTTATAAGAGTTCTGTTTAGTCTTTCTACCGCACCATTCACCTGCAGGTGGTATGCTGTAGTTCTTTTGCTAACTATCTCTAGCATCTTTGCCATTTCCTGAAATAGGCTGCTCTCAAATTGTGGTCCCTTATGTGATATAATCATTTCCATTGGCCCAAATCGCAATATCCACTCCTTCATTACTATTTCCACTGTGGTTTTTGCAGTTGTGTTCTTCATTGGGATCATCCTTGCATATTTCGTAAAGTTATCCGCCATCACTAATAGAAATTGATACCAGTCATTATCTTTTGATAGTTGTTCCAAGACAATGTGAACTATTTTGTTTGTTTGTGTGGCGATTATTTTTTCTAGCGGTGCTCTCTGTGTTGGCAATCATTGGTTATTATGTAACAAACATGTAGTGCATTTGTTGATGATGTCTTTGAATACATTTCTTACAGCTGTTGTTATAAATCGCCCATTAAACGTTTTCTCCATTTGCATTATTCCTAGGTGGCCTTTTTCATGTATCCGCCATATAAGATCTCTTTTGAAACACTCTGGTATCGCAATCCGATTGTTTTGTCCTTCAACATACAGTAACCCATTTCAGTTTGTTTTCCACTTGTAGCATTTGAAGTAGCTTGCTGTTAGTTTTGATAGTGTCACCTGGAGTTCTTTCAGTTTCCTTATTATCTCATTGAGGATTACATCGTCCTGTTGTTTCTCTATAATCTCCTTTTCAGAGATTTCCTCCTTTATTATTTTTGGTAGTACCATTTGTCCTTTCTTGTCTACATTGATCTCTGGTAGCTCGTAATATTGGTTGTGTGGTAGAAATTGGAATTGCTGATTTCCCCTTCTATCTTTTCTGTGTCTCTTTGTTACTCTGGCAATGAGGTCCAAAAGTATGCATTGCTGTGTAGAGTGCCCTTCCGATGCTCTATTGTGAATTAAATTCATTAAGATATTCTATCCATCAGGATACGATGCCCAATTTATCTCTTTTCTGATCAAAAAGTGTCTAAACATTCTGATGCTCTCAACTAGGGCTAGCATTTCCACTTTGGTGGAGCCATAATTCTCCTTGCTTGCCCGTAATTTACAGCTAAAGAATTGTATTGGTACCTCCTTCCCATTTTTCATTTGTCCTAGCTTGGCTCCTATGGCGACCTTGCTTGCATCACAGTCTAATATGAATTGTTCATTATAATCCAGTGTATTGAGTGATGGCAATTTTGCTAGTTCCTCCTTAATGTTATCCAGTTCCTCCTGTTCCTGCCATGTCCATATAAATGGTACTGATTTTCTCATGAGTTTTGTCATTTTCGCGGTTTTCCCTGTGATATTGGGGATGAATGTGCCATAATAATTAAAGAAACCCATTATTCTTTGGATATCTTTCTTATTATTTGGTTTCTCTATTTTCCGTATCATCTCTCTTGCATTGTCTTTCATTGATATCCTCCCTTTTTCTATCGTTCTTCCTAGGAAGATGATTTTCTCCTTCAAGATTTCACATTTGTTGCCATTTATTCGGAGTCTGGCTTTTCCTAGAATTGTCAATGTTCTGTCCAGTTTCTCTATATGCTCTTGTACCGTATCGCTTGTTACAATTATGTCATCTATGTATGCGTTAATACCATCTTCCATTCTATGCGTCTTATTTTTCAGAACTTTCATTATATATCTTTGGAATGTCGCCGGCACATTGCATAGTCTGAACGCCATGTAGATCCACTCATATAGTCCGTACAGTGTTATGAATGCTGTCTTCTCGATGTCGTCTTCTTCCATTCGCACTTGCCAATAGGCCTTGCACAAGTCTAGTGTTGTGAAATATTTGTGCTTGCTTGATTCGTACAGCATGTCCTCTATTCTTGGTAGAGGGTAGGAATCTTTTTTCATTACTTCATTTAGCTTTCGGAAGTCTATACATAGCCGGTATTTTTCCCCTTGTTTCACAAACACTGTTGGTGCTGCGTAGGGGCTCTCACTTGGTCGTATGATTTTATTGTCTATCAATTCTTCGAGTATGTGATTGTATTCGTCTTTCATTTGTTCTGGCACTCTTCTACAGGGGAGTTTTATTGGCTTGTCTGTGGTTGTTACTATCTTGTGTTTCTCCCCTACTGCCTGCCCCACACTTATCTCTCCGTAATTGAATAACCGTTTATGTTTTTCCAGCATCTCTCTTAATTGTTGCATCTCATTTTCGTTCAGGTGCTGGTAGTTCTCCCTCTTGATGTCTGGGATTTTGTATTTGTCATCGATTGCTTTTGTTCCAATGCCCTTGAATCAACCCCTGGGAGTACTCATGACTTGGATGGTGTTTGTCCACTTGCCCTTGAATCAGCCATGTGGAGTACTTTGCGCTTCCACTTGTAAGTCCTCGAATTGACCATAGAAGTTGTCGGCTCCATCTTCATCTTCCAATGCTTTCCAAATCAATCTAATGTTTGATTTCACATATTTCCCAAATATCCTAATGTGCAACTTCTTTAGGTTTAAATTCCAATTTGTTGGGTTAAGAATTGGAATTTTTCCCTTTCCATTTTTCACTGCACATATGCTTGACTGCATTGACACCCTTTTTGTGTTTATCCCCTTGTTTTCATATATCATTACATTGGCTGTAATCGCTTCTTCTGTTTTGATCTCATACATTTTCTATTGATGTGGCTGCAAATGTATATCTTCTTGTAATTCGAACGTGATCATTTTGTTTCTGCCCTGTTCTTCTTCGATCTCGATCTCTTCCTCTTTGACTTTGATAGTTCTATCTGCATAATTGATAACGCATTTGTTTTTTATGAGGAAGTCGTCTCCCAAAATTATTTCATATGGTAGCATGTTATTGTGCATATCCACTACTACTAATGATTGCTCGAATGTCATGCTTGCCACTCTTAGCTGCACTGCTTCCAATATTCCCTTCATATCAATATATTCGCCAGATGCATTTATGAGTCTTTTATTGCACTTGGTGAGATCCTCTCTTGTAAAACCTAACTTTGTTGCGCAGTTGTCTGTAATTATCGAAATTGCCACTCCCGTATCAATGGTTGCTTTTATCATTATTCCATTAACCGATATTGTCATTGTGTTCACTGTATCCATGTTCACCATAATCATTATTGATGCGCGGTTTTTAAGAGTCGGTGTTCCATTTAGTTTTCCGATTCTTCTTCAGTTTGCGGTTCTTTATTTATTTCTCCCTCCAATTCTATTAAGTCTTCATCTTCAAAGTACCCTTGCTCTTCTCCAATCATGTTTATTTGTTTGTGGCACTCATCTCTTTTGTGTCCTTTCTTCCCACAATTATAACATTTCACATCTTTTTCGTGAACCTTCTTTGTTTTTCCATCTCTGGTTTTTATTCTTATCGTTTTTTCCTGTTTTTCTGTTTCGTACGTTTTCTTTGTGTTCTTTGGTTTAATGTTTCTCTGTGCCATGCTGCTTTCTTGTTTATCCTCACATTGTTCTCAATTGTAGCTTGTATGTCCACTGCCTTGCTAATCATCTTCTCTAGTTTATCATCTAAATCACACTTGATTTCAAATTGTGCCCTTATGTTGTTGGGCATCCCTTTGCAAATATGCAAGAAGAGGTCATATTTTGAATATCTGTTTTCTCTTGAGCTTAGTGTAACCAACCTCTTGACCTGTTGTATGTAATTGTAAATGTCATCTGTCTTCTTCATTTTCATTCCTTTTAAGATTATCCTATATTGATTTTTGAAACTTTCATTTCCATAATATTCTATGAAGTCACCAACTAGTAGTTCGTCGTCTGTTTTCATTTCCGGATCTAGCAGCAGGTAATGCTGTGCTGCTGCTCCCGTCAAGTATAGGGGGAATCTCGCCGCTGCTGAGTGTTGGCTCACTTTTCTTTCTGCAATCGTTAGCTCGAACATTTGGAGCCATTCCCTGAAAGTTGGGTTGTAATGTAACATCCTCCACCTGGCCTATTTGCACTGTTTATCACTATTGATGATTATCACTCAGTAAATTGCGGGTGAGGAGTTACTAGATCATCGAACTGCCAAACTTTTCCTTTCTTGTTAACTAGTTAAGTTAATCAAATATTAATTATCACTGTTTAGGTGATGGAGCCGTGTGACATTTCCTCTTCAATTCTTCTCTGGGCTACTGCCCAAAGCCGATCACCACATCACAGTTCCTCTTCTTCGTGAATGATGACTGCATCCACTGTCTCAGCTCAATTGGAACTAATTATGTGAACCTTACTTTAGCTCAGTGTGTGCACTCACGTTAAGTTGTAACTGACTTAAACTCAATGTTGTAAAGTGTTTGTTGATCTGATTAAATAAAGCAACCGGGCATTGACACTCACTGCATGTAAATAATATTAAGGTAGCCATTACCGTAAAATTATTGGCTTTGTGATTTAATTAATAATATTGCAGTTCCCTATACTTACATTTAATAATGATACATGTAGAGTCATTTATTCAGTCGATTATAGTCGAGTCTCCTACTATTAAGAATAGATATATATGCTTAGGGTTCGACTATCCAGTCGTTTCAGGCTTTTATTATTTCGTACATGTATAGATCAATAGTCAGACTAAGCAAGAATCGAAAAACTCCTAACCGTAACATAAGTGCGGTTTCGTGACTGGCACAAGGACCCTTTGAATCGATCCCATGATGGAATCCAGCCACTACTTGACACAACTTGCTTAGCTGAACATTTTATTAAATAATCAAACCAGATAATGAAGAAATGTAAATAAAATAAACTCCGAAGAATTTATTGTTCATCAACTTTTTAATCAAATTCAAAGCTATTTATTTAAAATCTTAGAAGTACCTGCTGATTTTGAATTTCAAATAATTCATCTGCCAATATGGCTGTTCATTTGTAAGCGTTCTTTCGCTTGTTTCACTTTGTCAAATTTTTACTTAATTGGCTAACCTGTTTTTCTTAATTTGCACAATATTGTAGCTTAGTTGCATCTTACAAAAATGAATAGAATCATTAACTAATTTTTACAACTATTTTTAATTACTATAATCATTCGACGTTATTCCTGCAGCTATTCGTTTTGGAATGATGCTACACGCCCTCCTCAGCTTGCGTTATGGACAGCACTGGCCACTCCCCATGTACGAGAGTATCTGCTTTTCTGATCAATGTCTCCGCAGCGGGGTCTTCCCATGTAATCATCGCGTACTCAGATTGTTTAGACATCTTTAGTACTGCTTTGCGTTCAGTGGTGCCAGTGTTTGCGTATTTTAAGAATCTAGTCTCTCTGATGTTTTCCGCTATAGGTGTCATCTCCCATAGTTTGTTTATCTTTCGTGAGAAGATTTCATAATATTTTTCATACAAATGAATGCCTTTCATTGCTATCAAGAGTGTTATTTGAGCATCAGCTTTACATGTGTGCACCAGATCTGCTCGCATTTGTGTATCCGGGTAAAAGAAGGTGAAGACCTTTCATAAGCTGTGGGTGTTTGCTACGTCTTTATAGAAGAAGCTGATATTGTCCAATACCTGTTGTTCTGATATCTCTCCAGGATTGTTTTTTCCGATGTGCATCATGGTAACAATCTCAACTCTTTTTGTTACATCATAGTAGCGATAATTTTGTTCCCACATATCGGTCCACATGATGTCATTGACTCCCGAAAACAACATTACTGCTTGCAGCTGGCGTTTTTCTATCTCATCTCTTAACTCTTTGAGTTGGATGTGAATCACTTCTCCCCTCGTATATAGCTGATCCAGGGTGATTGTTCCTTCTATATAAATGCATTCTTTGTTGTTATTATCTAACAATATCTTTTTCGTTTTCTTGTAATCCTCTCACTCTGTCATTTCTATAGCTTTGCGTTGTGAGTTCACATATGATTTGTATTCATGTAGAAATGTTTTTGCTGGTTTTACTTCTTTCGGGAGTTGCCATCTAGGCAGTACCATAGGTATCGAAATCGTTGTAGGCAGTGTACATAGTAAGATCTTCATATCGACGAGTCTTTCAATTTCAGCATAGGTGCCCGTTGTATTAGATGCTGTTACTAATCTGATGGTGGCGGGGTAATTCATTTTTGCTTCTGGGATTGTCTCCCAAAATGATTGTGTGAGTCCCTGTTTGCTTAGTATTCATTCGTATACGCTCCTGGATGTCGACTTTAGAGGTGATGCATTCAACATTGACTGCGATCTGATTAAATGGCTTCATCAGTTCTTCTAGCTCTGTGCATGTGAATGCTTCCGTAAACATCAATTTCATTGTTGTGACCGTCTGTTGTTCTCATATTCTCTGGTAGTTTCTTTCTGCGATTTCTTTTTTCTCTTTTGTTACTTTTATTTCTACCAGAAATTGTTCATCATCTGTATCGATCCATTTGATCGTGCTGTCTTGACTCACATCTCCCCATTTTTTGATATTTATCCTGTCAATCATTGTTTGTGTTTTCAGGGATAGTATCAACTGTGACGAGGTTAATAGTTGTTCTTCTTTAGTGATCTCTAATTGTGCTTTCGTCACCATTTCACAAATTTCTACGGGCGTTGTTATTCCACCTTTCTTTAGCATTTCAGCTCTTTTTATTATTTTCTTAAATGTGCGGCTCAGGCTGTTTCTGGCATATCATTTCATATTCTCATCAACTTCTTGTTGCACATTCTTCTGCTTTATTGCTTGTCGTACCTCCTTGGTGTGTATTAGTTTGCATTTAATAATCTTTTTAGTGGTTAACCAAGGTTGAGTTTGCAGCTGTTTCAATTTTGTCTCCAATGTTGCACCCCACATATATTTTCGCATAGGCTCCTCAAATATCTGTATTTCACTCAGGCATATGCCTGTGAGGTTTGCGAGTTGTACTATCGACATTCTTCCCATTGGGTGATGCTTTGTTATCAGCCTGCCTAGTAGTTTTTCCATCGTCTGTAACAGTTTCTCGTTTTTGTCTGGCGATTCAATTTTTTCAACGTGTCCTTTCAACATCCAATTCTTTGTCTGCGTGTTCATTGGTGATAACGCGATTTCGAACTTCTTTGCCTTTGTGAGCTTTACTCTTTGGCTCCTTGCTATAGGTAATCTGAGATCTTTATCTTCTGTGAGCAGTATCACTAAGAGCCACGTGGACGTCCTGTATCTGATCTCTGGCGCATTCTTTTCTTCCAATATAAGTTTACGGAAATCCTTCTTTGTGTTTAGCTCATATGCTTGATTGATCTCTGCCAATACCATCTCCACTGTCTTGTGGTATTTACGTGCTGGTGCCTCTATTTTGATTTCTGGCCATGATTCATCTATCTTTTTCTGCAATTTCATGTTGGCCCATACGTTTTGAATTTCTTTTAAATGTTCTTGGCGTTGCGTCATGCTGCACTTGATGAATAGTGTCATGGCTTTTTCTAATCCTTCGTTTCCCTGTAACATTTCTACTGTTTTCATTTGTTGGAACAGGTCTATTGCTATGCTGTGATCTATCATTATTCCATATATCTGCGCCCAGTAGTCAATTTGTAAATCGAAATGGATCAGCTCGGAGATTGTGAATTCTTTCTTCTCCCATGGGAAGAAACCTTCTGTCCCTAGTACTAAATCCTTTAGATATTGAGGTAATTCCTCCAGATTTTCTCTCATCACTATGATGACTATTCTTGTTTGTTGTACTCTTGCCATCCGAACTGTTTGGTCGATTTGTTTTTGTAGATTCTTATTGTATTCTTTTTCTCTTAACACGTGTATGATCGTTAAATTTTCTTCGTCTAAATTTATCTCCCGGATTTTCACTATCCTTTCCTTATACGCCATGAGTGCTCTAACCATTTCCAATGTGAAATCTTCATTAAATGTCATATGAGTTGTACTTCTCATGTATGGCCTATCAATCATTTCGTTTAATTCTTGTGGGTAGCTGATAAATACGTTAACTTTTGGCCCATTGTCTGCATCTAATAGAATTGGCAAGATGCTCCCTTCCATTTTGGCAGTTTTCCTAATTAACATTTTCATTTCTGGAGACAATTTCTCAAATGCATTGTGCCGCATTTTTGTGGTTGCCATAAAATAGGGGTGCAACGTTTCCCCGTTGATTTTAGACATTCGCTTTTCTCTCTCTCTTGATCTTACCGTATGCTCTGATCTTGTTTCTGAGGAGATATCTATCTGCCTCATCTGTAAAGGCAATCTGCTGGTGCTCGGCTCGCAGTCCATGGGCTGTGAACCTGTGCCGCTGGTGTCAACTGAGTTGCCCTTGAATCGGCTATCAGTTACAACCCACGATACTTGACCAGCTGTGGTTCCAGTGGAGATACCTTCAGCCTTGAATCACTTCCGGATCTCCACGGTTCTTCCACCACTCACACCTTCCCCTGGAACTCTGGTTGTTTCACCACCCTCGAATCGGCAAAGTGATCCCCCAGAAGGAAAGTTATGCTGCAAAGAGGCTGATTGTCTGTTTGTATCTCTGCCCTTGAATTGGCCTTGAGTACTACTAGGACGCCTCTTAACTCTATGCTGTCTATTCACCATCTTGTCGTTCTCATCCCTTCTGCCCTTGAATCAACATCCGGTTTGAGAACTTCTGCGCACTCGCCTCCTTGTGTTTGTGGTTGGAATTCCCTTGGTTGGTTGATTCCGCTTCACTTGCTTCTTGAGTGGCTGATGCATCCTTCTCTAATTTCCTAAATGCAGTTATTATATCTATATCCCATATTTCAGGGTTATATATAGTTTTATTTCTTGCAGCCCTCTGGGGTTGCACTCTCCTTTCCAATTGTTCATCTCCAATGTCCGCTGTGAATTCCTCCTCGAATTCTTCCTCCGGCAGGCTATGTAAATCACACATGTCATACATAACCTCTTTGCCATTAATTCGGCTTAATTTAAACTTGGCACTTCCATCTATCTTCGTTTTTTCAATGTCTGCCATTGCTCTTTTTAAATTTTGGAAGTGCAGTAGTCTGCCATTATCTAACATGTATTCATTATTATGCAATTCTTGCGTTACTGTATGTGGTCCGGACCAAACTGTTTTTAATTTGCGAACCTGATTCGTGTCTGTTAGTTTCATTGGTGCAAATGCGTAGACCCTATCGCCTACTTTGTGCGCGTGCCCGTAAATTTTTTTATTATAGTTTCACTGTTGTCTCACTGCCGATTTCTTCGTGTTGTGGCATATTGTCTCGTAAATTGCTGAAATCTGTTTGCGCAATTGATTTACATATTCGTTGTTCAGAGCTTTGCTGTAATCAGTATATTGCATTGATAGTGGTGTAGCTGCCTCTCGGCCGAACATTGCCTTGAATGGGGTGATTCCTGTTGTTGAGTGTACCAACGTGTTGTAGAAATATTCTATCATCTTGATCACCTCTTTCCATTTATTCCCGCTGATCCTCTTATTAGCTTTATCAGAGTACTGTTTAATCTTTCTACCACGCCGTTTGCCTGCAGGTGGTATGCTGTAGTTTGTTCACTCACTATCTCTAGCATCATGGCCATCTCCTGGAATAGACTGCTCTCGAATTGTGGTCCCTTATCCAATATAATCGTTTCCATCAGCTCGAATCACAGTATCCATTCCTTCATTACTATTTCTGCTGTGGTCTCCTCAGTCGTGTTCTTCATTAGGATCATTCTTGCATACTTTGTGAAATTGTCCATCATCACTAATAGGAATTGGTACCCCTCGTTATCTTTTGATAGTTGTTCTAAGTCGATATGGACTATTTCGTTCAGTTGTGTGGCTATTATCTTTTCTAGCGGTGCTCTCTGTGTTGGGAATCGTTGACTGTTGTGTAACAAACATGTCGTGCATTTATTAATGATGTTTTCAATTACCTTCCTTACTGCTATTGTGATAAATCGCCCATTGAATGTTTTCTCTGTCTGGGTTATTCTGAGGCGTCCTTTTTGTGTATCCGCCATATAAGATCTCTTTTGAAATACTCTGGTATCGCGATTCTATTATTTTGACCTTCGACGCACAATAATCCATTTCAGTTTATTTTCCACTTGTAGCATTTGAAGTAGCTTGCTGTTAGTTTTGATAGTGTCACCTGGAGTTCTTTCAGTTTCCTTATTATCTCATTGAGGATTACATCGTCCTGTTGTTTCTCTATAATCTCCTTTTCAGAGATTTCCTCCTTTATTATTTTTGGTAGTACCATTTGTCCTTTCTTGTCTACGTTAATCTCTGGTATCTCATCATATTGGTTGTGTGGTAGGAACTGGAATTGTTGTTTTTCTCTGTCTGTCTTTTCTGCATCTCTTTGGTACTCTGGTAACAACGTCCAAAAGTCTGCGTTGCTATGTAGGGTGCCTTTTCGATGCTCTATTGTGAATGTAAATTCATTGAGGTACTCTATCCATCGGGATACGATGCCTGATTTGTCTCCCGAGAACTTTTTTAGCCATGTGAGGCTGCTGTTGTCGGTGCGTACTCGGAATTCTTTCCCGATCAAGAAATGTCTGAACTTTCTAATACTCTCAACTAGGGCTAACATTTCTACTTTGGTGGAGCCATAATTCTCCTCACTTGCCCGTAATTTACAGCTAAAGAATTGTATTGGTACCTCCTTCCCATTTTTCATTTGTCCTAGCTTGGCTCCTATGGCGACCTTGCTTGCATCACAGTCTAATATGAATTGTTCATTATAATCCGGTGTATTGAGTGATGGCAGTTTTGCTAGTTCCTCCTTAATGTTATCCAGTTCCTCCTGTTCTTGCCATGTCCATATAAATGGTACTGATTTTCTCATGAGTTTTGTCATTTTCGCGGTTTTCCCTGTGATATTGGGGATGAATGTGCCATAATAGTTAAAGAAACCCATTATTCTTTGGATATCTTTCTTGTTATTTGGTTTCTCTATTTTCCATATCATCTCTCTTGCATTGTCTTTCATTGATATCCTCCCTTTTTCTATCGTTCTTCCTAGGAAGATGATTTTCTCCTTCAAGATTTCGCATTTGTTGCCGTTTATTCGGAGTCCGGCTTTTCCTAGAATTGTCAATGTTCTGTCCAGTTTCTCTATATGCTCTTGTACCATATCGCTTGTTATGATTATGTCGTCTATGTATGCATTGATACCATCCTCCATTCTATGCGTCTTATTTTTCAGAACTTTTGTTATATATCTTTGGAATGTA
Organism: Hofstenia miamia; assembly: GCA_900660155.1. Lineage (NCBI taxonomy): Eukaryota > Metazoa > Xenacoelomorpha > Acoela > Hofsteniidae > Hofstenia > Hofstenia miamia. Next base: position 27,737 of record CABFPE010001490.1, read on the forward strand.
GCTGGCGCATTGCATAGTCTGAACGCCATGTAGATCCACTCATACAGTCCGTACAGTGTTATGAATGCTGTCTTCTCGATATCGTCTTCTTCCATTCGCACTTGCCAATAGGCCTTGCACAAGTCTAATGTTGTGAAATATTTGTGCTTGCTTGCTTCGTACAACATGTCCTCTATTCTTGGCAGAGGGTAGGAGTCTTTCTTCGTTACTTCATTTAGCTTTCGAAAGTCTATACATAGCCGGTATTTTTCCCCTTGTTTTGCAAACACTGTTGGTGCTGCATAGGGGTTCTCACTTGGTCGTATGATTTTATTGTCTATCAATTCTTCAAGTATGTGATTGTATTCGTCTTTCATTTGTTCAGGCACTCTTCTACAGGGGAGTTTTATTGGCTTGTCTGTGGTTGTTACTATCTTGTGTTTCTTGCCTATTGCCTGCCCCACACTTATCTCTCCGTAATTGAATAACCGTTTATGTTTTTCCAGCATCTCTCTTAATTGTTGCATCTCATTTTCGTTCAGGTGCTGGTAGTTCTCCCTCTTGATGTCTGGGATTTTGTATTTGTCATCGATTGCTTTTGTTCCAATGCCCTTGAATCAACCCCTGGGAGTACTCATGACTTGGATGGTGTTTGTCCACTTGCCCTTGAATCAGCCATGTGGAGTACTTTGCGCTTCCACTTGTAAGTCCTCGAATTGACCATAGAAGTTGTCGGCTCCATCTTCATCTTCCAATGCTTTCCAAATCAATCTAATGTTTGATTTCACATATTTCCCAAATATCCTAATGTGCAACTTCTTTAGGTTTAAATTCCAATTTGTTGGGTTAAGAATTGGAATTTTACCCCTTCCATTTTTCACTGCACAAATGCTCGACTGCATTGACACCCTTTTTGTGTTTATCCCCTTGTTTTCATATATCATTACATTGGCTGTAATCGCTTCTTCTGTTTTGATCTCATACATTTTCTATTGATGTGGCTGCAAATGTATATCTTCTTGTAATTCGAACGTGATCATTTTGTTTCTGCCCTGTTCTTCTTCGATCTCGATCTCTTCCTCTTTGACTTTGATAGTTCTATCTGCATAATTGATAACGCATTTGTTTTTTATGAGGAAGTCGTCTCCCAAAATTATTTCATATGGTAGCATGTTATTGTGCATATCCACTACTACTAATGATTGCTCGAATGTCATGCTTGCCACTCTTAGCTGCACTGCTTCCAATATTCCCTTCATATCAATATATTCGCCAGATGCATTTATGAGTCTTTTATTGCACTTGGTGAGATCCTCTCTTGTAAAACCTAACTTTGTTGCGCAGTTGTCTGTAATTATCGAAATTGCCACTCCCGTATCAATAGTTGCTTTTATCATTATTCCGTTGACCGATATTGTCATTATGTTAACCGTATCCATGTTCGCCATAATCATTACTGCTGCGCGGTTTTTTGGAGTCGGTGCTCCACTTATTTTTCCGATTCCTCTTCAGTTTGGGGTTCTTCATTTATTTTCCCCTCCGATTCTATCAAGTCTTCTTCTTCGAAGTACCCTTGTTCTTCTCCAATCATATTTATTTGTTTGTGACACTCATCTCTCTTATGTTGTTTCTTTGCACAATTGTAGCATTTGACGTCTTTTTCACGAACCTTCCTCATTTTTCCATCTCTAGTTTTTACTCTTATCGTTTTTTCCTGTTTTTCTGTCTCATACGTTTTCATTGTGCTTTTCAGTTTGAGGTTGTTTTTCCACGTTGGTTTTTCTCTATGCCAAGCTGCTTTTTTGTTTATTCTTGCGTTATTTTCGATCGTAGCTTGTATGTCCACTGCTTTCCTGATCATCTTCTCCAATTTGTCGTCTACATCACACTTGATTTCAAATTGTGCTCTTATATTTTCGGGCATCCCTTTACAAATATGCGAAAAGAGATCATATTTCGAGTATTGGTTCTCTCTTGAGCTGAATGTGACCAGCCTCTCGACCTGTTGTATGTAATTGCGGATGTCATCTGTCTTTTTCATCTTCGTTCCATTTAAGATTATTCTATATTGGTTCTTAAAACTTTCGTTTCTGTAGTATTCTATAAAATTGCCAATCAATAATTCATAGTCTGTTTTCGTTTCCAGGTCTAACAGCAAGTAGTGTTGTGCTGCCACTCTGGTCAGATATAGTGGGAATCTCGCCGCTGCTGAATGTTGGCTCACCTTTCTTTCTGCCATTGTTAATTCAAACATCTGGGTTAAATCCGTCCACTCTGCCATTGAATTTTGGTAATGTGGCTTTACAAGGGATCATATTGTTTCCCACTTCCTGGTTTAATATTGAGTTGCTGTATTTCGGTTTCATATTTTTTGTTGTCCCTTCTTCTTTTCACAATTGCGTGGTTATTACCTTTGTGATCTCGTCAATGAATTTCTTCTTTTCTGCCTCATTCTCGTCTTCCAAAGAATCTTCTTCTGATAAGTGATCATTGAGTGGTGATGCTTGTAGTTCGTGTTCCTTTCTGCCTAAGAACTGAAAGTTGTGGGAATGTATTTTCTCTTGTCGTTCTTCTTTGTTCAGTTGCAATAGTCTCAGTTTGTCTTTAAGATGAGCTATTTCTTCTTGCCTCAAATCTTTGTCTCTGATTAGGCGTTTGTTTTCTATTTCCAGCAAGTCCTGTTGTGCTTGTGCAGGATGCTCACTCTTGTTTGTTTCAAGTCGGATTATTTTGCTCCTCAGTTGTGGTATCTCTGCGGCTTGTATATTGTTGTCTTGTATTAGCTGCTGGTTTGTTATCTCTAATACATTATTTTTTTCTTGCAAGAGCTGATTCTGCTCTAAAAATCTACTGTTTGACTCTGTTAGTTGCTCCATGAGTGCCTTAATCTCATTCTGGAATACTTCACTTTGTTCAATTAGTCTGGTGTCCATGTCAACTTGGATATTTCTAATTGTTTCTGCACTCACTAGCTCAATGTCTTCTATCCTCTTTGTTAGTAAAGCTATTTCTTCTCGCAAGAGTTTTTCGGTTTCATTATTTTTTTTCAAAATTTCCAGAATCTCTGGGGTTCCTGGTTCAGAAGAGGAGTCCTGTCTAATTGACTCTGGGGTTTGGGTTGCTTCGGAATTCCTTGGGTATGATGATGATCGTGTCGTCATGGGGGTGTTAGTTTTTGGTATTGCTTTCTTTGCGCTTCCTCTCTTGTTACTTTTGTTATTCGTCATTATTTCTTGATGTTGTAGTGGCTTTCCAATTTGGTTACAATTCAAAAGTCCAGTTTGCACTTGTTGTGGTTAGGATTTTCTGCCTTTGCTGACTTTGTATTTTTGTTCACTGCTCTTTGTGTTTCCTTTGTTCTTATTTGTCACGGTCGCCATGTAACATCCTCTCCCTGGCCTATTCGCACAGTGTATTATCATTAATAACTATCACTTGATAAATGGCGGGTGAGGATTTACTGATTTAGTAAACTGCCAGACATTTCCTCTTTGTTTAACTAGTTAGGTTAACTGAGTAATAATCATCATTGTTTAGGTGACGAGGCCATTGAGACATAATCCATCAAACTATCATGATTGGTCAAGATGAGAGAAAAAGAATATGGAAACAAAGACTAAAATTATTATTGATTATAATGATTAAATTGTAAATCATGATAGGATTGATTATTTTCACTTTGTAAATGTTTTGTGCAATTATACTTAAAATTATACACGACGGTATTTTGACAAAACAAAGGATGGTCAAACAGCATAGTCAAATTAAAGCTGACGTTGCGTAAAAATAGCAGAAATATTAAAGCGAGGGAAAAACTGTCAACAAGAAAGATTAACAGGTACTTGTCGAGTATTTAGTTGTTTATCACCAAGTGCTATAAATATAATNTCTGCCAATATGGCTGTTCATTTGTAAGCGTTCTTTCGCTTGTTTCACTTTGTCAAATTTTTACTTAATTGGCTAACCTGTTTTTCTTAATTTGCACAATATTGTAGCTTAGTTGCATCTTACAAAAATGAATAGAATCATTAACTAATTTTTACAACTATTTTTAATTACTATAATCATTCGACGTTATTCCTGCAGCTATTCGTTTTGGGATGATGCTACACTCCCTCCTCAGCTTGTGTTATGGACAGCACTGGCCACTCCCCATGTACGAGAGTATCTGCTTTCCTGATCAATGACTCCCATGTAATCATCGCGTACTCGGATTGTTTAGACATCTTTAGTACTGCTTCACGTTCAGTGGTGACAGTGTTCGCGTATNTTCGACGTTATTCCTGCAGCTATTCGTTTTGGAATGATGCTACACGCCCTCCTCAGCTTGCGTTATGGACAGCACTGGCCACTCCCCATGTACGAGAGTATCTGCTTTTCTGATCAATGTCTCCGCAGCGGGGTCTTCCCATGTAATCATCGCGTACTCAGATGGTTTAGACATCCTTAGTACTGCTTTGCGTTCAGTGGTGCCAGTGTTTGCGTATTTTAAGAATCTAGTCTCTCTGATGTTTTCCGCTATAGGTGTCATCTCCCATAGTTCGTTTATCTTTCGTGAGAAGATTTCATAATATTTTTCATACAAGCAAATGCCTTTCATTGCTATCAAGAGTGTCATTTGCGCATCAGCTTTACATGTGTGCGCCAGATCTGCTCGCATTTGTGTATCTGGGTAAAAGAAGGTGAAGACCTTTCATAAGCTGCGGGTGTTTGCTACGTCCTTATAGAAGAAGCTGATATTGTCCAATACCTCTTGTTCTGATATCTCTCCAGGATAGTTTTTTCCGATGCGCATCATGGAAACAATCTCAACTCCCGAAAACAACATTACTGCTCATGGCTGGCGTTTATCTATCTCATCTCTTAACTCTTTGAGTTGGATGTGAATTGCTTCTCCCCTAGCATATCGCTGATCCAGGGTGATTGTTCCTTCTATATAAAT
>CABFPE010001491.1:0-30160 GCA_900660155.1 Hofstenia miamia
ATATATATATACAGTATATGTATTGCAATAAAATATTTGAAGAACTTTGAGATAGCTGTGATTGTAGTTAGTTCAAACAATTGTATGAAGTAATTTTATATTTATGGATGATGTGTGTCTCAATTCCTTTGTTAATTATAATTTCATAATGAGAATGTACTGTCATAGCACTCTGGTTGGTTTAATTTAAGCCACTGTGTGGGCACATATAGTTCTGTCTGTTATTCATTGAATTTTGACGTCATTTGATTTGTTATGCTATAAATGTGTCATTGATTGTAAAACATGAATAAAAAGTTAAACCAACCCACTCCACATTGAGTGCATTCAAAATTTTATTTAATCATCACCCTCGTTTTGTTGTTGAACATTTCGGTAGTTTATTCACTATAAATGGAAATAGTAAGGAATTATCTAAAAGATAAAAAGACAATAGCACGAAATTGTAATAATTTACTTCTAATGGTACTATTCATTTTACTCTAATCAATTTTCCTATTGCTTTGTCTATACATTTCGGTTGTTGATCTTTGTTTGTTCAAGAAACGCTTTGCTTAACTGAGTCAGCATTTTTCAGGAATTTCCTAAGGAAATGTTTCAAAAGTTTCACCAACTTAGTGATAAAAATAATGCATTATATTATAATTCAATACTTAAAGTTTTTTCACACTTTTAGATTAATTGAATTAAAGTTGCTAAATTTTGCAGTAGCTGTACTGAAGCAATAAAAACGTACGTTTGTTAGTAGTCAGTATACACAGAATATATAATTTAAACAAATTGGTTTTCTATTATCGTCGCGAAATTCTATTTAGATACGTTGTCCAATTCAAGGCAAGTGGCGTTCCCATGATATTCTAATAGAAACATGAACTGCTTTTAAAAAAATTCTATGAGACTTCGCTTAGAAACACATGTTGCTTAGAGAAGCATCTCCAGTTATTGTTAACGATTTCTATACATCTATATAAAGCTTCTAAAAATACGAGGATTCTTTTAGCAATTGGGTTGGCGATAATCGTTAAATACCAGAAACATATTAGGAAACAAAGAGAATGCATAGAGACAGGTTCTTTTTTGTAAACAGGGATTAAAATATTATCTGATTATCAATGCTTTGGAACAATGTAACTCTTAATAGCAAAAAGTCAGTAAGGAGCTGAGCAATTTTCTCAGATATCTATATTCATAAATATAAAAATATTCAATCAGCGAGTATGACTGTAGGTTCAACAGTTGCCCACGCCGAGGAAACTAAGAGAAACGCCAACTCCAATAAATGTAACGAATTAAACTGGATCTGTGTTCCAGTCGTTGTGAGCACTTATGGAGAATGGGGCGATACTGCTTCAAAATCGCTGTCCAAGATAGCATACCGCTTGGCAACTCAAACTAATACCAAGCCCAGTCAAGTGATAACGGGTATCTACACCAGATTAAGGGTCATCTTGATGATAAGTAATGCTTGGGCCATACTGTCTCGGTGTCGGGAAACGCTTGGTGGGCAGGAACTAATCATTGGAGGCGATCCTAAGACTGATTATTCAGTTTAACTCTTTTTTTTCATCTCCCGTTTTTTTTAAAAACTGAAACGTTCCATGCCGGAAAAACGCTCTTATCTACTGTCAATTCTAGACGAAATAGAAAATCATAGACTCAATTTCGTAAAGACTTTATTTAATAAACGCAATGTAGCAGATGATTGAAGAAGAGCAACCTGTTATAAAGAAACTAACTAATTGCTACTAAAGCAAGATTTCAGAATAGCAATTTCCTTCAAAACGAAATTTAGATTCTTAATTAATTTCAATTTCTGATTACTACATATAATATGGTAAATAAATAATTTACAATAAAAATATTAATTCATCATCTTGAATACATTATAAAATTACATTAAATATTGCACAATAATAAATTACTTCGTATTCTGTGGACAATATCACTTCTAAAATGTCTATACTAAATTGCTCTATAATATATGTCTTTAAATTTCGTTTTTTTTGTCAATTTGATTGAATCATTTTAGGTAAGGTAAGGTTTATGAATAACATAGATGTCTGAATCTCGTTTTTCTAATAATTCTACTAGAAATGTGTTGAAATCTCAAAAGTTTTTAAAGGCTTTTTATAACTACAAACTAATAAAGATATTTAAAGTGTAAAAACACCACAAGTTAGAAAATTGTCTGTTATTTCTTTTTCGTCTTCATTTGAGCGACGAATTCTGAGTTTGTGGACGACGCGCCTGAACGGAGATCGGAAAGTGTATTTTCAGAAATCAAAATATTTTAGGGTAGTTGCTGTTGCCATTGGCACTAAGCCACCTTATTATCTGAACATTCGCTATGGTAAGAATTTAAATGTTTTTCTAAAACAAATTTTCTTACTGAAAAAACTTCATACTTTCTTGTACTTACACCAGGCCCGCAACCAGCATCATCAACTAATGGGGGTCAACACTCATTCAGACGGGTTTGATGGGTATTTCGACTTTCCTAAAATTTCACTTGAAAGTTTACCAAGACTGTACACCATTTCAATTTTGTGTTGATGTATTGGCGTGGCGAAATTTTCTGACGGGGAGGGTAATCTAGTAGTGATTTTTCGAAAATATACACAAAATAGATTTTAGAAACGCATTTCAATGCATTTTTGAAAGCACAATTGAATTAAGAAATTTTATTTTTACATGATAATTTTGCTTTTAGGTTTGTTGTACAGGAGGGGTTGCCTGACCTTCCAGGAAGGGTTCATCCACCAACCCCCGTGGCTAAGGGTCTGACCAAGGCCTACTTTAATCACGGCCTGGTGATTTGCAGTACAAAAAACGAAAAGTAGCAATAAACACTCTTGCAAGTAAGGAATTGGTGTAAAATTTTCTCCAAATGTGCAATACAAATAATACCGACAATTCCAATAAAATTTGTGGAATTTCAGCCATTTTATTTACTTGGCAACAAAAAAGAAGTTCATCAAAAAATTAAAGGTTTTCACAGGCAAATAAGTAAATTAAATTCCTAGAAATATTTCATCTCAAAGTAGAAATGTTAGATCCACATTTCTGCTTATGTAGGTCTATATTCGCTGATTTTTATGACGTCAAATCATAAATTTTGATATGCAGAAGGATGATTGTTTATTGTTAATGGCCTCATGATATTTGAAGGTGGTTTTTTGCAATTTTTAAGGAATCAAAGCTCTCCAAAAAGTGAATAGATGTGTACAATATCTAATTCTTCGATTTGGTTACTTAAAATGATTTGTTGGAACAAATCTTGATCTGTGGCGAAGTGTATCTGCGGCCTCATTTATGTTAATTTTACTGCAAATCGCCAGGCCGTGATTACAGTAGGCCTTGGTCTGACTTACTCACAGGAATAGTTTTTAATAACAAAACTTCCTCATTAAATGAACACGCAAAAACCCACAGATGCGTCCATATCACAGGCATATTATATTTCTTAACATATTTGAATGAAAATTATCAAAAATTTGGACAAATCCGTTTGTTAATTTAAAGTAATGCATATTAGAAATAGCTTTAAAATGAAATTAATCGCTTATTTCATAATATTGGCTTTCATTCTTTCTAATTCGATTCAAAGTGGGATCAATTTATTTCATGCCCTGATTTTGCATATTTAGACCACCAATTGCTATTAGTAATAACTCACTCATTCAATTTTACAAATTAAAGTACAGCCAACAATAAATAGTTATACTGTAAGTGCAGCGAAAAATATTTAAAGGCTTACGTTATTGGGATAAGGGTTAGGGTTATGGTCTAATTATCATTAGAATGTTTGAAAACAGCTTCTTGATCCTTTACATTTGGCCAACATCAAGTCAGTTTCCATATAAATTTATCATTTTTTAATGAATTTTAAATTTTCTTAAATATTTAAAAGAAAATAATAGGGTTTTAACGATTAAATTATCAAGTTTTGATTAAGACTTTCTTAAATACTGGAGAAGGAAAAAATTGACTAAGTAAAATAATATATACCCCTTTACTCTTGCTAAATTATCATGTGTGATAAAGAATACTACCGGTTATTCTATCTGCTAATTAGAAAGTGTTCATATTTTAATTACTACATGATGCATTCATTTATAATTGAAATGACGCAAAGGTTAATCCATCAATTTATAAACAACGATGATTCAATCTATTCTACTAAATTAGGAAAGTGATGTATCTCTAAGAGACGAAATAGAGTGTTTTCTTAATGGAAAATGTATTTAATATTTTAATTTAATTTCTTGAAGAATATCATTGCTAAGAAGTAGAGAAAATTTATGTAAAAAGTCTTAGGTGAATTGTAACATATCCTAATAAAAAATGCATGTCATACACCTTTGAGATTGTATTTATATATATATATATATATATATATATATATACATATATCAAACATCCTATTAAAAATGGATATTCACAAAAATGATTAAGTTGGAAATTGACAGAATATTTAGTGATAAACCACAGTCAAGAAAAGATCAATTACAAGAGAGAATAACTTGGAAACTACTGCGCATTGCATCAAATTCAATAGCCAGCCTTGATAAAGAAGATCCAACAAAGCAGCCAAGACCTATGCGTCCAGATTTTCCTAATTTTTCAAACGCTTCGTGGACATCGCAGTTTCACAATCTATTCCAACTCCATTAGTTTCCTCTTGCAGATGGAATACAGAATTTCAGGACGCATTCGAGGACGTTTTTAATCAGAGATAGGTATATTGTCATAACATGCTCTTAAAAAGAAAAGCTTTGCTATGTTAATCAAAATCATACAAAAATTTCAAAAGCTATATTCATTAAAGAAACGAAAGAGAAGCTATTAATTATACAACTAAGTCAAAAACTAAACATTGTATAAGATCTACGAATTACAATTTTAATATTAACCATCATATTATTTTTGAAATTTGTACTGAAGATGAGTAGAGACACTCGAAGCGTGTCTACATAAAATATTTATTATTTTTTATATGTATATATATTTATTGAAGTTCTAGACATTGTTTGGACGGTATTAACCATATCTAGTTGCCCAAACTTAACTTCAAGTAAATTTTTTAAAAATAATTAGCAAATTGAGAAGAATTATCATAATTGCTATTAAACCTTTAAATGTATTTTCGAAATTTTTTTGGAATTTATTGAAAATTACGATCAAGAAAATTCCATTATGTATCACGATCTTATCTGATTGGGATTACAATCTCTAGGTAACCAAATGAAGCTCTGTCACTCAACCCTCTGCATTCTACAAATAAAATATACAAAGTATCAAGCAAACATAAATATTGATTGATTAGAATTTTGATATTTCGGATACAGTTCAGTCAGGCATAATTTAGGTCTCTTATAGCTCATTCATATGTATTCTAAGATATGATATATATCAAGTATGAAAGTGGATTTCACGCCTCATATATATATATATATATATTTGCCCAGATTACGCAAGTTAGCTAATGAAGGATTAGACAACTAAGCTAAATAATCTTATTGAAATATTTATTATATTATATTAATTAATTATTATATTTTTTTATTTAAAAATATCAACTTTTTACTAACTGATGATTGCAGTTACTATGAAAAACTTCGGAAGTCCGGTTTAGAGAGATTGCTTGTTAATATGATCAATTCCACTTTTTATAGACAAAAAATAGCAAAAAATAGTAAGTATTGTGACATAGCTTAATTTTTGGTAGAGTTTTATCCGCAATTTTATTATCGTTACATAGTACAAACTTTATTTTGTAAATACTGGCAAACTAGTTAGATATCCGGATTAAGTAACGTTTACAATAATAGCGTGAAAAAAAATTTTTGTACATAACATTAATGAAAAAAGTACCTAAACTAAAAATAAATTAAAAAAAATTTCCGATTTTTTGAAAAAGTTTACACAGAGCGAGACATAGGTATGGTAGGCACTAAGAGAGCGAAATATAAAAAATTTGCGTATATATATATATATATATAACTTTGGAAATTCATTTAATTTGAAGTGTTTGTTCACGACAGAAGAACTTTACAAAATTTATTAGTTTAATTATTAAGATTATTATTATTAATAGTATTAATATATTATTACTTTCCTTCTCACAAGTTGCGAATTGCGTGAATTTCAGCTCAAGAAACGCATCAGTTGCCAGGAGTCGGAGGGTTTCCTTAGAACCTAACAATGATGCTTGTGAATACCGCTTCTCCCTAATTTGTCAATCCTAGTTCCTCCAACTGCTATCTCCCATGTACCTCCTGGGGTTCCGAGTAATACTGGGATTACTCTGATCTTTGGTAATCATAACTCCTCCAAGTACGTCTTATTATTCTTGCCCACAAAACTACGTCTTGTAACTTACATCAGCTATTTTTTCTCACATGCCCTCTTCCTCCCAGCCTGCCTAAAATACTTGCTCCTTCCTTCATTATCAGTGTTTTGATTGGCTTGTCTCATCATCATTCCATTCTTTTCTTATTCTTGCATTTTTCTTTGTCATAAATTGCGGCATTTCTACAATATTTTCTCTCTCTCCCCACTCTCTCTCATTTATAGATTGCTTGAAATAACAAGCAAGCGCCCTATAAACTTTGGATTCTAGTATTAAACAATATAGTGATGTTGGAAAATTTCAACAAAGAAAATTTTAAATAGTCTAACCAAGGTTCCTATTTTTAAATTTCAAAAAAGAAAATTCGAATACGAAATAAATTCACAATTACAAAATAATTACATTACATATATGTCTACAATTATAAATGTGATGATTGTGAAAAATCATACGTCGGGGAAACAAAACGACATTTGGTAACAAGAATGAAGGAGCATATTAACGGACACCTAAGATCAGAAATATTTATGCATGAACACCAATCTAAAGAAAAAATTTTTTACATACAACTAAGAACACAACATCCTAAAATAGGCGAAGCTTTAATCATCAAGAAAACAAAGTAACACATATTAACGAAATAGTAAAAAAGCATGATAACATTAAATTTATTGTAGTGTGCATGCAGTAATTTTGATTATAAAGTGAGTAATGGAGGATTTTCTCTAAATTCAATTTTAATTTGAGATATTTTTAGCTAAAAATTTTTAATTAAGTTTGGATGCTTTAAAAATAAAAAACCAATAAAAAATATTTCGCTAATTATTTGCAAAAACACTTCCCTTTCTTGGTTAGATTATCGTCACTACCTTTAGACAATTATAAAACTGATAACTTTTGTAAGATTAATTTCTGGAAAAATCAAGCAAAAAGAAACAGTGAATTCATGCAATATTTAGTAAATATTTATAGATGGTTGACTTTATTTTTTAAGAATTTAAACTAATTAAACTTAGCAAAAATATTTATAATTTAAATTTAAAAATGCCTCCATAGTAATATTTATTACCCCGCATAATTGTTAATGATGATTTTCAGATACCAAAAACCAGTCTGTATTGGGTTTATATCGTTTAAAAAAGACTATTTTACAAGCTCAGTATTATTAATTAATATATATATATATATATATATATAATATCCTTAAATTTTTGAGAATTTATACAAACGCTCAGAATCAAACAGTATCCCAAAATTAATACCAAAAAGAATATAAATATAACCCTAATATTTCATTAGCATAGGACACCATTTAAGAAAATACAAAGATTTTGAGAAAACGATCAATTCAAACCAAACTGTTGTACTGAGTTTCATATGCACAGTGTCCTCCTACACAGAGCTGCCATTATACAATAGTAAGGGTATCCCTAAAATGATCGGTTTATAAATTGTTATAAAATAAGGAGTCTATGAACAAATTACCTATTTGAGTCACACTGTGTTTAAGAAAATTTGAGTCAATAAATTAATAAAAAACCAATATTCCATCAATCAATTTTTATCAAAATCGATAGTGCATCATTAAATATTTCTTGTTTCAACTGAAATACAATTTTGGAGTAAAACTATCAACATCTATCTAATAAAATTCAGCTATTAATCTTTTCTGTTTATGTGATTGTTATTCGCATTAGTTGTACTGTAGTTTTGTTTGAAAAAGTTTGGTTTTTCTATTTATGAAAAGTAATTGGACGCATTACTTTGTTGCCAAATTCGCATCAACTTATTTATGATTATCGTAAGTGTTCGAAAGTGAGTTCTAATGAATTCCACATGGAGATTCCGTTGTTTACTTTGGCCATGTCTTAACTTGCCTGCTTTTCAAGTGGCCCATTTGCCAAAGAAGATTTACTATTGTACAAGTTTTGTGTAACGTACATCTTATGTATAATTATTTCAGGCTTGATATGAGAGTGCAACTGACCTGAGCATAAAATTCAAGTCTGTTCATTATCTTAGGCCGTCTCATTCAATATGCGGCCTTCATAAGTGTTGATAATCCTACAAAATTTGGTGAGATACTATGTGACATTAATGTATCTTAATCCTTACATGTTATTTGAATTTTTCCATGATATTGCCATATTGACTGTATTCCGGGCTCAATACTCACCCATTACCCCTCCCAATAACTATGCATCATCTACTGTCTAGTATGCACCTCTTCCCAAACTCAAGTGCTTATATGAGCTGTTCCCAATTAGATAAGATCCATGAGATTGATAGCTTCCAAGTTATTGATAGGCATATACATTTTAGTACGTTTCTATCTGCACTTCATTTCTATGGCACGTTGAGCATCTGCTTGTCCGTACTGCGATAATGTTACAATTCTGCCATGAATACTAATAAATTAATACAGCCAAGACGAATACAAATTTTCTATTTTTAATACTTTGCAGATATTGATTGTTTTTATTTCTGTTAAATTTTAACTCTTATCAATATGTGATTGTCGTAGTCATTATCATTATGGAAAATATTATTCTCCTTGTCTTTATATGAACTTTCATGATTCGCTATTCAAGAATAATGATGCATTCTCTTATGAACAATCTGTAGATTTTTTTGTTCCACCTAGTTTGCAAAATAGCTTTTTATGTCTCAATCTTGGAATTAGCTGTATGCTTGCACATTTAAAAGCTATCTTTTTGTCGCTTGAACCCTCTGATATTCATTTTTTATTCAAGAATATATATAATATATTATATATTTCGTCAGCATTTGCATATAAGAAGTTTTTTAACTGTCTTTCGCACTAAGCCAGTTTTCTCCCATTTTTCATGGATATTTGTCGTTCCTAGTGCAAATTTGATCTTCTATTGCTAATCACATCATTTTTCTTACTAATGGTTCTGCGACTTATTCCTGCAGTTTAACTTTCCCTTCCTTAAACTGATAAAATCTCTTTTTCGTTATAAATGTAATTTAATTAGACCAGCTTGTCAAAGAAAATTTATAAAGCTTAGCAATTTACTCGATCATTTTATTTATATTATTGCACCTCGAATTTATTACCTTACATTTTCCTATTATTTTATAAAAATGTTAAAATAAAATTATAAAAAAGGTATTTCAATAAAAACATAATAAAAATTACATCAACAAATTATGAAGCAGAACTATTAGTTTCATTGGCTTTCTTTGGGCTTGTTGTATTGCAATGCTTCAAATCTGTTAGTTGAAAAGTTAAAATGTACAACCATTACTAAATTAGCATTTTAAATAAAGGCAATTATATTCAAGTTATTTTTATTGACATTGTTGTTCCTTGCTCTAAACAAATTTTTATAGAAATTACATAATATAATGTTGATGCATTTTAATGCATTATTATTTTGAATGTTGTGACCATGAAAATCACAATTTTTCGGTTGAATGCAATGCATCTCACATTCAATGATGTCACTGCAAGATTAGTATAAAAAACAAATAGAGTTTTGGTAAATATTTTATTTTGTTTATAATAATTTCGTCTCATCGTGATATAATTTTCTTAACTTGCACTATTCCCAATATCATTTAATATTTTTCACAATTTGACACATTCTTTCCAAACTCTTACTATGATACGTGCATAAAACATTGTAGCCAATTGCTAACCTCATTTTTCCAGAATGTCCGTTCTCAATTAGTCTATTTAGACGCCCTCATCTAACTTCAATATTTGATTATCCAAATTGCGAATTTTACAGTTTATGCAAAAATTCTTAGGCTTCTTAGGAAATTTAAATTTTTTTTTGAATTTACAGTTTAGCTTGAATGCCACTAGAGATCTTTACCTATTTACATATTTGACATAGGAGTCACATTGTATTATTTATATTAAAACTAATGTCTCGTTATAAAACGTACTATGTGATCAAACACATTAACTTATATCTACTACATCTAAAAAACTAGTATAAGCATAACTATATGTTGTCTATTTCCAATTATTGATTACAGGATGTATATGTGTTATACTGTTTAATTTTTCAAATTAAATGTTATGATTAAGATTGTCGAAGGCTTTCTTTATATCAAGGCTGATTAATCTTACATAATCATAATTTTCATTTTTGTATGACAGAATTCTATTTTGCAGTTCAATAACGACAATTGGTCGGAAACGATTTGTACGTATTTAATTCTGATATATTTTAAAATTTATTTTTTTTACTAATCGGGACATATAGTAGAAATACAAACGGCTTTATAAGAGATATTCATTTAAAACATAGCGATTCAGGTTCAGTGTTTAATTTAATTTATAAACTAACTTTGTATTTTAAATAAGCGATAATTAAAAAATCAAAATTTAGTATTACATATCTTTCAAAGTCTTTTAAAAATTTAACCAATGAAAAAATAAATGTAAATTCAGTGCAGAAGTCAAAACAATATCTAGTAAATTATTACTGCATCATATTAAAAGAAACTATGAATTTTATATAAGTATTTGTTTTAACATTCTTTTAATTTTTATTTTAGTGCTATGTTCAATTTGGAAAATATTAATGCCTTATATAATGAAGACAAATCATAATAACCTATTTTAGAACAAATTATATGGAGTAAAACCATTGGAAGCATCAGAATCTACATTGGAATTGACTCTTGTGGCCGGGTATTCGACTAGATTCCAACCATTTTGTTTACAATTGTTTTCAGCAATTAGCTTTGATTGAGTGTTTGTCAACTTTTAAACAAAATAAAAGAACACGAAACTAAGTCAACAGATAAGATAAGATAAGATAAGATATTCTTTATTCAGATAATATTTTCAATTACAAAACTGGTTATTATCTGAATAGCGTCAAGAATGATAACAAATAACTATATTTACAAAAAAAAAAAATAGAACTACAAAATCTGTTCTGTTCAGGCTATGGAAATTAATTGCGCGTTATTGTATAATCTTTATTGTAAAATTTGAATCCTAACCATGATTTACCCAAAATGAATTTTTCCTTCAACATAAATGCTTTAAATAATAATTTAGCTCAAAAAATAAAATTCGATCAGAAAATGTTGCATTTGTATTACTTCAAGTGGAATTTTATGTATTTATAATCGAATCACTGAGAAGTCTAATTATTTCACCATAATATTCAGAGAAAATTCCAAAATCATATCACACATATGGCAGTAACATAGTTGAAAATATTAGAACTAGTCAAATAACATGTATGGACTTTCTGGGGTTAGGCAGATCATATCATCTGTTTTGCCTGATGACATTTAAAACTCAATCAGAATTGCTGGCATCACTGAGTAGGAAAGCAATGTGGAAGAGGTGCTTTCTCGACCAACAGAATGTGTCAGACATTTCGCTCAATTGGCCATCAGACGACTCCTTAAACAAATCCAAAAGTCAGAATCCACGTGCTCGTATTACCGGAGAAATAATGCAATCGCTATTTTGCCACGAATCATAAAGGTGTATACGCATCTAAACAACTCCAAATGAGAAACGAGAATTAGGTCGTAAAATTCTTAAAAACCTATAGTAAACCACTAGCAATGAAAGGCTAGCAGCAGGCTTGTCCATTAAACATATTTTTCTGTCCAATCAAATCTAATCCAATATAAAAATTCTGAAATCGTCAAATTGGAATCCAATCGGATTCCAATGAAATTTTGAGTTTGCTGTTCCAGACTTTCTATACAACATACATGTAGAACATAAAGCTTGGGGCAATATAGGGCAGATGTCAGCACGTGGAAATGGGGCAGAGAACAAAGTCTGTGCGGCGGGGCAGGGCAGGTCACAAAAATCTGCCCCACCTCCATCTCTGGTTTATATATATACATGTACTAATTAATAATAATAATAATAATAATCAATGACTTTATTTAGCCGCTGAAGGCATACACAACAATAAAATGGAAGAGTAGGCGAAGTCGGAGAAGGGCTCAGCAAAGAGGAAAGCCATCAAAGATTTCTTGAAGCTCGGTGGTGGGGAAAAGAAATCAATCGCTGTTGGAGGGTTGCGAGTCAAGATGTAATTAGCAGCAGTACAAGCACGATTGAAAAACGAGTGAAGGGTGCGATGTTTCTTTGTACGACGAATGGAGAAGGTGACAACATCATCAGAGCGAGTGCAGCAGGAATTGGAGAACTTAATGAAATCAAAAGGATCAAGATCCAATTTGCGAGTCAGTAGTCGATTGAACAGAAGGAGATCACAGGCATGGAAGTAGAGTGACAGCGGGAGAGTGGAGAATTAACTCACATATATCATGGCATGCTATGTTAATATAGCAAACCATGAATATACTAAAGTTTAATGGGAACCTAATGCCTAAATTCACAGAAACAAAATATAATTTAGCTTCTTGTATATAGGAAGAATCCAGATGCGATTATTAATCTTGCGGCAGACATTATCTTCCTCAACATTTACGTATATTTGGTGTCAGAAACATGGTTTACCAATGACATCTCAGAATTATTTTGTCATATCCCTGAGTATGGAATGCCACAATGCTAATCACTCCAGAAAACATACAGATAGAGGTGTTTGTGTCCACTATAGAGTCGGGATACAGGCGAAGCTCCTTGAAAGTTCCTTTTAATTATTCTTGTGGTCGTTCACCTGATGCTCGACTACAATGCGAATTAACAGATCGCTTCATTGCGACAAGGAATAGATTTTCTCATCTCATATTTGTAATATGTAGTGGGTTCAACCAGTTTAACCCACAAACGTTATTACAGTACACAGATATGATTGATTGGTAACAGAAAACTAAAAAATGTATTCTAAACTTAATACTGGAGACTCAGGATGTGCTTTCTGAAACAAAACTCGTCAACCTAACTGTGAGGCATTATTGCGAAGTTTGTATGTCCAAGAAAGCTGCACAACATTATTCACTGGTTCAGGAATCAGCCGAAACAACGAAATTTTAGTTCAATATTGTGATGGATGAATTTGATTTTAAACAACCGTGAGTGCCATCTTCATAGAAATGTCTTGGAACAGGTTTTATTGTATTTTTATGTAGATTCACATAATTTGTTGGTAAAAATAGTGATTTATGTAAATAAAATCAAGGTGTCATTTGGGATTAATTTTTTCTCAATTTCACATTTTGACCCTGTTAGTCCTGGAATACCAAGGCATACACTAAAGGAAGATAGACCCCTGCAACAGTTCAGAAGAGAATAAGCAGATAATATGAGGACAGACCCCCCTCGAAAAATTGGATACATTTCTTATTTAAAGGAAGAATATCTAGTTTGCATTTCAACCAATAAAAATATCAAAAGTTGTCAAATCTGGATTGAGGACTTTTTTGCAAAAGGTACTACGACCAATTCCAAAATTGTCGCCATTGCCATGGCAGAACATTTTTTTTTTGAAAAAAGGCACTATTCACTTCAGAGCATCCATGCCTACCTCTGCCAAAAATAGTGTGCATAGCTAGCGAAATAAAAAATTTAAAAACTAGACCCGAGTGCCACCTTAACTGATAACTAATTTGAAAAATGCAACATTAAATTTAATTGCTGAAATCTATTACTTAGGAAATTATATATATGTGAGCAGTTAAGAGCAAATCCTATTTATTAATTTTATTATTAATATTCAATGACTTAAGCCCATGCTACACTCACAACTTTTATCGCCAACTTTTGTCACCAATTTCTGTCGTCTGAACAAACAACGTCAATGCCAACGTTTGTTGTTGATTTAGTGTAGTACAGAAACAATTTCAGTCGGTTAGTTGGCGAGGGCATGCCACACAAACAATTTTAGTTGGCGTCAAAAATTGTTGATAAAAGATTTTTTTATCTAAGGAATTCCTCCAGTGTTCAGTAGCTTAGATGACAGCATCGGTAGAAGAATGTTTTCGAAAACCAAACTGTGCATCAGAAAATAGATTATATTTTTGAATGTGTTCGTCAATTTGAACTTATAGGGGATGTTATCAAGAGTTTCTTAAAAATCGATGTTACATGAAATTTTTTCAGTACCAGGGAAAAGGCTAGTTTTAATGCATTCATTAAAAATAAAATTTAGTTATAATTGAACGGTTTTTTCAAAATCTATTTGATTTATTCGATTTAAGTTTTGATATAGCCTTGATCATATCATAAGTAGTAGTATATCTGAAGTTAAAATTTGAAGTAATTTTTTTCTTTGGAATATTAAATTCAATATGTTCTCCTTCATTTGTAATTATGTGTTCATTATTTGATGTTTATGTTATTAAACGTTGATTAATAAATAATAGAGATTTCCAAGGTTGATAAATTTTTTTCAAAATATTTGCATGTTGTAAATTTCCATCATGGTCATTAATTGCAACTATGTCGCTCATACATTTTAAAATGCTGATGTGCAAATATAAAAAAACTGTCTACATAATAACATGCGTTTATTTTTACATAAAAGCTACAAATAATGATTATGAATTCTATAAATTAACTAATTTTAAATTTTACAGTCGAAATACACTCTGAAAACGACTTCAGTTGTAGTTTAGAATTGTTTATCTTTAAAGTTGGAGAATTATTTCTTCGACAAAAAAGTTGGTCAGAACAACTTTTCTCATTAATATACTTATCATCTAAAGTTGGCGAAAGGGGTGCTCCACGAACAATTTTTATTGTCTCATTGAATTGCTTTAATGTTAGTTGGAGTGCTATACGAACGATTTTCGTTGGCCAAGAATTGTTCGTGCAGCATTTAAAAGGTCTAGACAAAGAAATTCACAATGCTCTCCACTTTTCCGTCATCACATTAATGAGTCAGACGAGCAATTTTTTCTATGTGATTTGGATAATAATTTACGATTTACAGGAAGTGAAATTTTTTCATGCAAAAGTCTTAAATATGGTGAAGTGCTAGGTATAGGTCAATAATTGTTGGAACACTTTGGGTCGACGTTTTTTGCGAACTGGAGCAATATAGGTCTGTTTAAAGAAATCAGAAAAATATGTATTAATTAAAGACATAATTTAAAGGGTAGAAAATAAATTTCCCATTGTATTTGAGTAACCATATTGGAATTTTCGAAAGTTTCTTAATTGCTTAATTATTTCATACCTTGTTATAAAACGAACTAAATTTATAGGCATAAATAAATTCCTATTAACTTTGGTCAAAGCTTTGTCCCTGAGGTGCAAAATATCCCGAAAAAACCTATAGTGAAATTCCTTGGTGTGTACTTTGCCCTGCGTCAAATTCATGGGTGTTGATTTAGGATTTTTTATGCTGATTTAGATGTATTTTCTGAACTAAAAAAGCTACTAGTAAGTTGTATTTATTGCTAAAATTGAGATATCTTGGGTTTAGACAATATTAACTACAGACACTATACCATACATTAGTTATGCCTTCGCTAACATTGTTGTTCGGTTTGTGAAGGTTCCTCGAAATTTCCGTTGCTGCGCTTAGATAAAGTTCAGAAAAAAGCAGTAAACTGCAATTATATCAAATTATACCCCTATTGAGAAATTCATAACAAAAGTTGATAATCAGCTTCTTCAGCAGATACTGACTTCCGAGAACCATGTACTGCGAGACATTCTCACTTTACGGAAAGAGTCGACTACATGGGAGGATGTCTGGAGTGATCAAACCCGATTCTGACCAAGAGATTTCTCAATTTGCATTTCGGCTCTTTCGTGGAGTGACAATGTAGTAATTTTAAGAAGAAACATTGAGCTCTTCATAGTATAATTTAACAACATAGTAAAATTTAACAATGATAACACAGCGTGATAAGACTTAATATTGACTAAAAGCTTGCAAAAATATCGGAGTCTTAAGAAGGCCTTAAATAAAAACTTCTGATGTGCATCTGAGAGTCGCCAAAACAGTTTGAAGATTAATGAACTTTGACGTGATATTAATAAATAAAAATTTAGGTGTGTGTAATGGTGGCTATTTTAAATTTTGAGATAAAGTTTAAAAATGATTATCTATAAGTTAAAAGGATTCTATGAACTCGAATGCTGGTTTTATTAATAATGTGTGATAATTTGTTGATATGACTTCATACAAAGATGAACATAAAATTTTAACACGGAATATGCAACGCATTATTGGAACAAGTAAAAAAATTTATTATATTTCTTGTTGAACATTGAAGACGGCGGAATCTTGGGAAATGAAATGTAAAAGTACAGCAAACTGAAATATATTTAAAGTTAAAGAAAATTCGAAAGCACAATGTCCAAAGAGACAACTAAAATATTGAACCTGTAAAACACCCGAAGTATTTACAATTACTGTTTAATCAGTTCAACAATGAAAGAGAACAGTTATAAAAATTCTATAAAATATTGTAGCACCAAATTATCATTCGTTCAAAATATACACAAGAATTGCACAATTCAATTATACTTGGATGAAATGGCGCTTAATTGAAAGCAAACATGTGTCGACGCCGCTTCCCCTCATGTGCACGTGTATGTGTGTGTTTAGAGGAGGAGAGGAATTAAGAATAAGTGGGAATTGATATTAACAGTGTGTGTTAAGGGCACACTCACTCCGATAAGCACGGCTTACATCTTAATGAAAAAGCGAAATTATAGACAATCGACAGACGGTGAAAGATGTTAGGTATGAATTTGAAGAGGCTGATATTTATCGTCTTTTACCGATGCCTGTTGCAAGGAGGAGCGCTCTTTTCTACGCACCCGATGCTTCGTGTCGTGGGGATCGAATGGAACAAACGCCATGATGAGGTCAGTGGGGCAGAGCGCAAACTCGTAAGGCGGGTTGGTGATGATATAGCGCTTGGTGCACGGAACACCACCAGCTAAAGGCATAGGATTATCTGCGTCACGATAGCGGTAGACGCCCAAACACAATATGTTGAAGTTCTTCAGGGCACTGACCACCAATTCTCCGTAACAACCACCATTCTAAAATACTTCAATCAACTATATTAATCAATGAATAAGAGCAATTTGATTTAGTAGGCATTGTGCACATCACACACATATTTTGTTAAATCTGCATGAAACATACATTTCGGCCTCGTTTACACGATAAGTTTCTCTTTGACTTTATCTACGAACCAATTATCAGATTAACTAAATATCACTTGCGTCTACATGGTAAGTTTTTTCCAGATAGCTTTTCTCAACCGCCAAACCTACCAACATGCTAGGAGGTCGTAAGCTTTCCCTTATGATTTATCTCAAGCTAATTTGCATTTACATGATAAGTTTTCCCTTGCATAAAGGAAAACTTATGGTGTAAACGGGGCCTTATATGCCTCCTACTTGAAAATACGCATTATGCCTAGATCATATCTTGAAATGTCTATTATCTTGTGAATGGGCTCCGCTACCAAATAAACTTTTTAGTTATCAGGCAGTTTACCAGAATGTTTCTGGTTAGAAATTTCAAGCATAAATGGAATTTTCAATCCGCACACAATGTCTATCAAAGCTCTGATAATCCTCTTTTGATAGTGAAAAAGAAGTCAACATTTTATACATGACATTTTTTCAATGTAACCCTTGAAAACAGATGAATTGGCTAATTGGGAACTTTTGTCAATGAGTATGTCTGCAGACTGAATTCAGGAGGCCATGCGATCATCTCGATGATAAGAAACCAGGAATGAATTGCAAGATGTGTGCTACATGTTAATCCTATTACTGTGGAATATATACGCAGCTCACATTCTTGTAAAGGCTGAACTTTTCCCCACAGTAAAAAATACCGTAATTCCATATATATATATATATATATATATATATATATATATATATATATATATATATATATATATATATATATATATATATTTGAATGTAGTTAGATGTCTGCGTTATGACAACTTAAAAAATACAAAAAAACATTCTAATACTTAAATGAAATACAAATTTAAACTAGAAATTCATATATATATGTATATTTATACCTATTTGATCTTCATTGACTTCTACATTATATTTATATGTAATATCTAAAATGCATGTGCATACATATATATGAATATCATTTAAAATATAGTGAGGTTCAATGAACTACTATCGCTCAACAAACTATGCTAATACAAGCATCAATAGAACTCTGGTTACTCGAAGCTCGTTATAACCGCGTTATACTGTATTTGACAACTGGAAAACTATTTAACTGTAAAACAAGATTTACTTACAAATTGGATCTAGCTGTTCTAAAAGAATGTGGAATTAAGGCGCTAGTAGAAATTAAACATCAATTTAAACATTGAAAACATTGAAAACATTGAAAAACTTCAATTTCCATGCTCGAAGTACACGAGATAGTAAAACAAAATAAATAAATAAAAAGAAAACTAAACATATGAAACTTGTTCACAAATGTCTGTGAAAAATGTTTTTTGATATGTGATTTAACATAAAATACTTTAAAATTTGGATAGGACGCGTGGAATAAAACTCTTTTTAAATGCTTCTGTTCTTGTTAACATTGGAATGTATTCTTTTCCGCTTCTGTTATGACGCATGTTTCGATTTTTCATAAGTACCTGGTGTAATGGATGGCGATTATTTCTATATATCTTATTTACTAATCTTTGGTCTTCTTCATCTCTTATCACGAATGCATCATATATATTGTCGCAATAATTTTTAACAAAATTTAGCTACAATTACACACACACACACACAAACACAAACAGAATCAATTTACACATTTCAAACATTATAAAACATGTAAGAGGCTATGTTAACATAACATTATTGAAAACAGTGAAAACAAGTTAAATCTATAGGGGATCATTCCTTCGATTCCTGACAGCAAAAATCTGATTTTAAAGAAAATTATATCTCTGAGTTTTTCTCAATCAAAATTTCTAAATTTCACATACAAAAGATAAAACTATATCATTGTTTCTAGTAACTGCATCATAGATTTTAGTTGATCTTCAGCGTATCATCTTTATGAATTTGTCGGTAATTATTTCTTTACGAAATATTAAACAGTAAAATTCAGTTATAAAGATTTAAAGAATTGACTTAATTGTAAGTAAAAATCGATTCTTTGATATCACACACGAGATTTGATTGTTATAGACAAAATTGTATATTTGTACTTGACATTAGGTAGAGAACAACAGTTGCTGGCTACCGCACTAAAATTCATATATTGATGCTATCGGTTTTAAAAGAAAAAACACAGATAAGCGCCAAACCACAGCTAATGGTTCTTTTGAATAACGAAATTCTCATTACGTTTGGCTCGGGGGAAGGAAAAAATCTAGATATTGTTGAGCTTCTAATCGTTCTCATCAATATTTCAAGGAAAATTGTTAAGCTTTAATTGGACGAGAACTGTGGTAGTTACATCGCATATCTTTTCACTGTAATCTAGTTTAGTGGTTTGATCTAGTATAAATACCTTTCAAAAGAGAAGAAAAAGCTTTAAGTACAATAATAAACTATTCTAAATAAATAGCTAACATAGGAAATGTTCCGCTAGGGGGCGTTCACAAATAAGTTAAGTAAAAGATAAGAAAAGGGAAAATAGCATACTGCAAATTTGGCGAAAGCTCCGTCATAGACAGGCAAATGCGCAACACGGCAGCGATCGCGATTTCGCAATGTGTCGGGAGAAGAGAATCCACCTTTGACTCCGGCACCCTCTGCTAAAATAAGCTCGAGTTCAGGAGTAGCACCGCCAGTGACAAGTGCGCGAATGAGAGTTAAGGCTTTGGGGTTGAAATAGGCAGCACTCATGATTGAGTCCAGAACACTGATGGCAAAAGTTGTTCCAGTAGCAAACGGTTGTGTCATATAAAGTTCAGTATCAGGGTCGTCATCATCATCTTGATCCAAATACTGTGCACTATCATCATTTACTAAACACAACTAGTTACAAAGTTTCAACATCCGCTGCTATACAAACATCTAGTTTGCAGATTGGAAAACTCAAGACAATACAGGTTCTATATGAAAATATAAAAGGTATCCACCAAAACACTTTCCCTAATAATCATTTACTGGTTAATTTAACTTCTCTGTATTGGTATAATTTAAATTTCGGATTGCTGGATTTGAAGAAGAGGACATCTAGATTACTGCAATCCGGCCTTAATACCACTGGGTTTCAAATGCGTTGTGGCAAGAGGCACTTGAGTGAACTCTTACATATTAATTGGACTTAAACCAAAAACATCAGATTACTCAGTTATCATTGCATAGTTTCATTCGGTTTCACTATTCTTTAGTGTTCTACATGCAGAATGAGTTTAAGATAGCGATACAACATTTATTTGTTCAAATTTTGTGAATATGAATAAAACGAAAATCTTACTTAATGAATCTTGAATACCATAGGATTTGCCATAGTGATCGTTCGGTGCTATTTTGAGCCCCACAAATGACTAAATTTAGAGTTGATTTATTAATCGCAGAAACCGTAGAAAACAGTTTAAAATTTTTCATTGGTTGTCTTAAGAATGAAAACAAAGGAATAAGCAGGTTTACAATGATGTTCTTAATTGGAAGGTTTGAAGAAACGGGAGTGTTCAGGACAAGCTATGATCTTGAAAACCCTCAGTAGTTGATGATGTTATTGAAATGGTTGAAGACAATTTGTGTATACATGTCCTCGAAAACCGTTAGGAGCTGTCGGATTTTCCTACGATATCATTTGTTTTCTTTGATATTGTTCATCAAATTGAGAATATTTTAACTCAAAACTTAGCAATGTGCGAAACTCAAACTAACAACGAGCGATCATTACAGCAAATACTGCGATATTATATGTTCATATAAGTAAGATTTTGGTTTTATTATTTCCTATTGAGAGTAAACAGAAGTTGCATCGTTAAATAAACAAACCTTGTATTATCAATAAAGTTAATTTAAAAGCCTACAGTAGGTTCAATTGGACTCATATTCGAATTTACCCAATTATTTTCAAGGAGTTCCCCTGCAAAATCAAACTGATTACTAGCGTGTTGTCAGGCTGTATTTGCAGACATAAAAATATATTAGCTCGCAAAATATCGTTACCGGGGTATGCCACACCCAAAAACAAAATGGTTGCCATTTTGGAAAAATGATTTCCACTTAAGAATAATGTAAAGGATGAAATGATTATTATTGAGTCAAAAACAAAAAAATGGAATAAGTGAACTAAAGGATTCAGGACTGAAGAATTTTTAAAAGTTTTATGAACAAAATATTTGAAGAGCATAACAGTTTAAGAGAAATTGACACTACTCTTAAACTCTTTAAAATTTAATGATTCTCTGATTTCAACAATTAAAACTAGTTATATCTAGTCTATTCTGAAAATTTTATCAAGGTAGTTTAATTTGTACTTGAGATTTCCTGCTTAAACAAGGTGAGCTACGTTATGTAGTATACACAAATTAGTCATCATTAGACAAAGACCAATGCTTTTGTACGGAGATTTCAAAAATCAATTCACAGTTGTTAAGGATGTTGCTAAGGCCAGAAATAGAATCAAGAGTCATAAATGAAAAATTTAAAATGAAAATATCCGGTAATGAACTCCCCTAATATAGAAAACGTTGTAAATAACATTTTCCTTGCAAATAGTGGTGAATTCCCTATCAAAAGAGACTGATGTTTTTTCATCATAGAGTAATGGATAGATTACAATGAATATAACTTAAAAAGGAAACCTATTTCAGTAATCATTGGAATGTTGGCTCCTACAAGAGTAACATCGTTGTTTGCCTTACGGCCATCATAGATTGAAGTACCTAAACAACAAGACTTAATGGATAGAAAAAAACCAATTTCAATTACTTTTAACTTTGAGTAAATTTCAATTAAAGCTCTCAAAACTAAGGCCGATCATAAATGCATCATTTGTTTATAAAATATTTCTTGAAATTATATGGCCTACTTATAAGAATAAATTTATGAATCGAAATACTAAATATTGTTAAAAACTATTTTTACATAAAATAATCTCTTACAAACTACTTTGATTACTTTAAGTTTTAAAGTGAATACTAACCAAACTTGTTGTTTTGGGGTTCATCGAATTGCATGGCTTTGATATTCAAGGATGCCAAAATGGTTTCCTTGTCTGTAACCGATGGATCTACAACTTCCGTTTTATTAGCAGATAAAATGATGCACATGTCGCACAGGTTGATGTTGACAGATCGTAAGTCCGCGCGATTAAGTGGAGAGCCCTAAATCAACGAGAAGAATTCAACTACAATGGAAGGCAAAAGGCTTACATCGAGAATGTCTACCATAGGAAAATTGCAAAGTGTATGCCACTCTTTCCGAATGTAGGCGAGATTTCCTAGAAGAATAATGTGTTTTAATTCATGGTAGTGAAACATAGAAGCACGTAAGGGCATCACCAAACTTCGTAAACCGATCAATGGCGAGTCTTGTTGTGCAAACACGGTTACCAAAACATGCCCCGAAAGAGTGATTTTCGAAGCGTCATGTCGAGTCTAAATGAATCAATAAAAACGCATTTCATTACTGGAGAACAGATTACGTACCATTACACATTGGTCAATCGATCTGGCTTCACACCAGTGAAACATTCCAGTGACGTCATACTTCTTGATATCAATTTCAGGAGATTTGTCTTGAAAGTGATCCAAATGTGCCGCCGGCAAACTCATGCTAAAACACACATCGGTCGGAATCTGAATATGACGTACAATTGTTTCAAAAAATTATAAATGATTTTTTTGAAAAATCCTGACTATTTGAAATTCAAAAGAGAATTGTTATCCTGCACCATTATTATTGGTGGTTATTATCAACGAACTATATTTGTTTGGATAGGTGAACACTAGTGTAGCCAAGATTTGCGCTCGAGGGGGGCCATAATTTGTTATATTTCAATATAATTTATCATTATGATCATATACCCTGTAATCTTATCCATATACTTTGTTTATGATTTCATATTTTGAATTCGTTTAATTTAGATTATAAAATTTGAAATTTCATCCATACTAATTGGATTTTTAAGTACATGTATAAATACACTTATGCATAGTAATAGTATATACATGTACATTATATTCTCGAGTAGTTATGGCGGATTATTATCAGTTTAAGCCCGGACAATAGTTAGCTGAAAGCATTATTCATAATAAACTATTTATACAAGTTAAAGAAAATGATATGATGAGCGCCATTTTCAAACAAATGTAATGCTTTCCTTGGATTCATCATCGATTCATTGAATCACACGAAGTATACTACTTGCCAAGATCTCGGTCTCGGGAGGGGGCGGCCGAAACGGAAACAAATTCCCGAACAACGAAGTACGCACGATTATTGTAAATAAAAGAACTATGTTCTTTAAAGGAAATTGTAAGAGGCCGGTGATTAACGGGTACATGAAAAAATTGATTTTGACAAAGAATATCTGACTTTATATTACATTGGTAACATTTCTCCATCACTAGTAACTAAATATTTATGCATTTCGTTTACTTTCACTTAGGCATATATATAGTTGATTTTTGTACATACAAGTGTTTAATGCAAAGCACATGCAATTGACTGCATTTACACACAACAGTGGTTAAAAGCAGCACAATTCTGCGTCGTTGAATTAACATGCTGTTGGACACTAATTATGCTTAAGCTAAGTAAATGGGTTTACAAGAGATTTTTCACATATAAATCTTTAATAAAGAACAAAAACCATTAACATATAAAACAGATTCCAAAAAATAGCGTATTTTCAGCTCAATAAGACGAATATCTGGCAATATAATTTGGACAGGCTTATTGGCTAAACCCCTTTTTTACCAAAAATTATTGAGCTGACCCCAAAACCATTGTCTACAAAGCATTTCATCTCTGACTCAATACGACACGCCAATGATTACATACAACAAAAATTAATTGAGAGGAATTTTGTGACTTAAAAAAGCTTTCGGCTTATCCGCCAGTAATATGGAACAACCCATATTTTCAACGGCCTAAAAGCAGAAAAATGCGGTAGATTAACGGCAAGAAATGACTTGTTAATATTTTCTTAAAGATTATTTTAAATTTTTTTAAACATTTTTTCAGAAAATAGTTATTATAAAAACAGAATAGTAATGATTAAAATTCGAAGAAGAATGGTGTTATTCATTTCTTTAAATTGGCTGGGAAAGACTCGACTTCAGCTTGGATTCTATTAACCCTTTCGATCCGACTTTTGCACAATTAACGTTCAATCATTTTTTCGGAATCTCCCACTTATTATAACACTCCTTAACTACCATTAGCAAAATTGAAAATTTTTATAATGGGTACATGCGTTTTTCGACCATGGGACAAATATGTCCCAGCAGTATTATAATGAAAAATATTTTGGGACAATTCCATCCCAATAGTTCTTGGGACGTATATGTCCCATTAGGACCAAAAGGTTTAAGTGATAAAAAAATACCTAAAGATAAAATAGTTCCAAAGAGAAGTAATGACACACGTTTTGTACTGTGAATTCGGCATTTTCTTTTGTATTGCACTAATAAGTGACAATTTATTCATTCAACTGATCAATCTTTCTCTCACATGAGTATTTTAAAATCGTTAGCTGCATTAAGGGATGTACTAAATAATATTTTTATTTCATATGCTGACGCCGCCACAAACAAGTGACGAAATGCTACAGCAAAAAAATTTATTCATACAAGCAAATTAAGTTATTATAAAAGTGACAAAAACAGCAATAAAACAAAGCAAAATCTTCACGTAATTCTATATTAGATTATGACCCATCTAAGAATTCATTATCAACTAAAAAATAGGTGGGTCCAACGTTGGTTATGAAGAAAATGAATAACACAAATTGGGAATGTCAAAGTTAAAATTAGAGAGGGTAGACCTTCCGACTCACTAGTAAATATGTCTTCATGTTGTCTACAACTTAATACTGAAAAATCTCCACTACATATCATACTATAAATATAGTCATATTGAAAGAATGACACCTCAAACTATGGGCACGCTTTACAATGCTAAAAGAGGAAATATATATTAAAATGGTAAATTATGGAAACATCAAAGACTTTACTGAGCGAAAAATATCGTCCAAATGAAAGAATACTTGAGAGGCCAAAGACCTCATCGATCACGACATGAAGCAACACCTAATGCACTCAATTAGTTTTTTGTAAACCACTATACAACATCATATGATATGGTTCAATAGTTGTGTTCTTACTCTATTTCCAATGGGAATTTTTCCAAAAACTTTGTTGATCACTTCAACAATAACTTGTTAAACGGCTATAACTCACGAATTAATAAAGATATTTCAAATCTGAGTTTACGCAAGGCGACCCTGGGCGGGATTAACACAGGTTGTCTTCAAAATACAAAATATTTCAGGGTCGTTGTTCCCATGGACAGCCTCACTATCTGAACACTAGGTATGGAAATATTTTGAATATTTTTACAAAAATCGCATTTCTCATTGAAAATAATTTTTATTTATATGTAATTCACTCATACGCACATGTTTTAGCACATATTGTAATTGAATGAGTGGGCCCTACCCCATATAGATGTGTTAATGTAAAAACCTTTCAATATTTTTTTCACAGGCTTAAAAGGTTTTTGGAATTCAAACTATATAGTCATGATGATCAATTTTAAAATTATGGCAAGTAGATTAATGCAATTAATGCATATTGGAAAATAGTATTCATATAGATAGCAACGCTTGCATATATCAAATAAAAAAAGTTTTATAAAACGAATATACACTTAAACAAAGCAAAGAGCGAAAATGCATCAATCAGTTTTATATTAAATGAGGCAGCATGAAGTGTTAATGACTAAACTAAAGAATTACTGCTGAAAGACTATGCTTAGATTAATAAAATTCAGAACTAACTGCAGAAGGACGAAATACATTTAAAGAAAACATTCTTAAATTGATAAATGAACAACATTTATTAGATGCGTAACGAAGTAAGTCGTTAGCACACTTTGTGGTAATTAATGTAACCAGAGATAAGGGAAGAGGGCCGGATGTGTATAAGAGACAGGTGTTAAGCAAGCTTATAATCTAAACGAAAATGGGGATCTCTTACCTTACCTCTTTGAAACGTCTAAACAGTTGACAATAAATACACATACAGAAGGCCTACAGTGGATTCCACTAGTTCATGCACTGAAGGAATCCCATAAGACCAAACTAAAGACTAGAAAATATTTAATCATCAGACTTGAAAAAACGAACAATTCTTAAGCTAATTCGAAAATTAGGCCACAGTTAGACTAGTGATTGGTTCAAAAGTGATCTATCACATTTTGGTTGAATCGCATGTCTAACCACCCGAGATAATTAGCGAATTCCTTGTGATCGTCACATCGCTAATTATCTTGGGTGGTTAGACATGCGATTCAACCAAATGTGACAGGTCACTTTTGAACCATGCACTAGTCTAACCGGGCCTTACTGAAACCATAAAAAAATGAATAATTCGCCAATTCGACGATGCCTCACGTCGATGCGATTTCGATAGCATGTTATTTTCTTGAAAACAATAATATCAGTTGAAGATGATTTTCAAATAACTGAATATCGCTCCATAGTGAAGAGAGCTTGACAACTGCTGTACATTAATTGTTAAAACAGCCTGTATACATAAACTTTAATAGTTATAAGTATGAGTGAATGAAATGTTCAATGCCTAAAAACTCAAATATTTTTTACTAGACAGTATTGACGTTAGTCATGCAAATGGCCATGAACATCCACAGCAAAAAATTTTTACACAAAACATACTTAGTACTGATTACTGGAGGGTCATTGACTATGAAATTTTTATGATTTTTGGCAGCATGGCGACCTAAAAAGAATGTATAAGCATGCCTATGTAATTAAGGATATGCAATACCCATCCCTGTTCTACATTTACATTCTTTTATTTTCTCGATATCGGTTAAATCGTCATGACATTCTTTACAGTAGAAATTAGCGCTAAAGAGATGAATGAATTAAATATTATAATGACAAGAAACTTACCGTTTAACTTCCTGTGCTGACCCGGCGATAAAGAAACCGAGTGTTCGCTCTTGAGTCTTGACTTTGTTTCCAGGATTAATAATAATTCTAAAACGACTCAGTCAGCTTTCGAAGCAAGTAGACCTCGGTTTTAAATGACAGATGGACACAAGTTCAAATCATGGTTGTTCAAAGACTCTCACAAGACATAATTAAAATCCATGGGTTTATATTGAAAAATATCGTTTATGTGACAATAATATAAATGGCGTTTTATAAAGCAATAATTGACAAATGAACATCTACAAAACGTAACATTAAAATGGTTGTACAGGGACCCAGAGGCAGAGTAAATGACCTACCTTCACGATCTAAACATTGAACAGAGTTAAAACGTATATACAGCTACAGTAACTACGTAGTAGATGAACAGTAATTGATTTCATGGTTCACTTAAAAGAATAGAAAATGAAGGGAACTAAGTTCAAATCATGGTTGTTCAAAGACTCTCACAAGACATAATTAAAATCCATGGGTTTATATTGAAAAATATCGTTTATGTGACAATAATATAAATGGCGTTTTATAAAGCAATAATTGACAAATGAACGTAACATTAAAATGGTTGTACAGGGACCCAGAGGCAGAGTAAATGACCTACCTTCACGATCTAAACATTGAACAGAGTTAAAACGTATATACAGCTACAGTAACTACGTAGTAGATGAACAGTAATTGATTTCATGGTTCACTTAAAAGAATAGAAAATGAAGGGAACTAAGTTCAAATCATGGTTGTTCAAAGTTTGTGGGAATACATGAGACTAAATAAGAATAACAGCAATTAGAGTCCATCTTGTAATTTACATCTAAGATTATCACTTGTTTTACAGTAAGTATCGATCTCTTTAATATTTGTAAAATTATACACTACATTCAATTCCAGTTACTATCACATCGGCTCAAGTCGGTTTCCATTAAAGAAATTAGCAAAAAAATTTATAGAGCTTTTCCTAAAAGACGTGGCGATTGAAAAACAACATTACAACGTCTCATATCTTACTCAGAAAAAAATTTTTACTAATACAAAAACAAGAGGTAAATTTTATTAAATAAAAAAAAATGAAAATAATCTCCGAGTTATACAATAAACAGTGGGTTTTCCATTAAAACTGAACAAAATAGAGCAATATTATGGGTCTACATAGGTTAACAAAATTAATCGAAGATTTCTAAAGAACTTAGAGAAAATGTAAATGATTTACAAGCAGATTCGGGTTGCTGAAGAGCACCCCATTTTTAAACATCGATTCAAAGATTACAGCACGAGTTATTGAAAACTGTAGAAGCAAGATTGTATTTGGTAATGAAGTGTTTCTACGAGTTCTACCCCTAAAGATTTCATTCTTGAACCGCACATGTGATAGAAAATGGGCAATGATTGCAGTTAAAGGACATCTAAACAATTCAGAATGTTTATATATTTATATCAAAAAACACTTTTGTAATTAGGAATCATTCGCAAAGCAATAACTATTCAACATTAGTATGGGTAGTTAGAGATTTAAACGGATGTTACACAATGCGCTTTTGCACTAGAGCAAAACACTTCAGTTGAATGCACTCTGTTCCCGCGCGAGATATTTGAAAGCAATAACTATTCAACATTAGTATGGGTAGTTAGAGATTTAAACGGATGTTACACAATGCGCTTTTGCACTAGAGCAAAACACTTCAGTTGAATGCACTCTGTTCCCGCGCGAGATATTTGAAAGCAAATTACTCTCGGAGCATGTGCTGGGCAGGGTACTCAGAATGCTAAGAACTAGAACTCGAATAAGCTCACAAAACTCGATCGGAAAAACTCGGAAGAGAAATCATCAAAACTCGAACTCATTCGAAAATCCACTCGAAAATACCGTGAACATTAAATTTTGCTGAATATCAATTTTCTTACCAATCACAAAAACAATTTTTTAGCTTAGAATTATTGTGAAATATATGTTTTTTACCCTAAAAAACTCGGAATTAGAAAAAACTCCATTGAACTAGGATTTTCATTTAAAAAATATTCGAACTCGAAACGTAAAAACTCGAACTCGACTCAAAAACCCTGGTGCCGGGGCATGAGTTTACCGTGTACCATGCTAAAGAGCACTTAACATAGTTCATTTGCATCGGGACAAAGCCCATCGTGTAACATCCGGTTCAACCACCCGCGATCAACATGCCTTTATCTAGAGTTGGTGAAAAATTCATTAAGATGAAAAAGGTCGTGACAAAACAAAGTGAAGGAAATTAGATAAGGCTCTCCCAATTTGAGATAGGTTTAATAATTGGGTTTAGATGTCCTTGGCTAATTACAATAAGTAGATGGAATTAATAACATGCGCGGGCTCTGCGTTGAAAATGAATGGTTAAGTGGGGCTTTGAAGTTGATGGATTGCAAGTAATTGAGGTGTTTGTCATGCGGCAGATAAAATTAGTAGTTTATTTGAATGAATGATATGCAAAGCGGCGCATCCCCGTCCGCCGTCGACGTTATATACTTGACAGACGGGGATGAAAAAAACGCTTACCTCCTCCCGTTACTAAAACACCGATTAATTATACACGATAGAGAAAAGATGTCAACAACTTACTTGGTCTCTTGTGATTCATCTTTAACTTCAATTGCGAACAGCAACAACTTCAATTTTACGAAAATAAACCTAAATTCAACTATCAAATTCTATTTGTCAAGTTATTGGACTTTCTAAAGAAAAAAAGCATTAACAACATATTGTAATATTTTAGGAAACTAGAGGTCTACGGGAAGACGATTTTCTTGGTCC
>CABFPE010001492.1:2316-32475 GCA_900660155.1 Hofstenia miamia
GGACCAAGAAAATCGTCTTCCCGTAGACCTCTAGTTTCCTAAAATATTACAATATGTTGTTAATGCTTTTTTTCTTTAGAAAGTCCAATAACTTGACAAATAGAATTTGATAGTTGAATTTAGGTTTATTTTCGTAAAATTGAAGTTGTTGCTGTTCGCAATTGAAGTTAAAGATGAATCACAAGAGACCAAGTAAGTTGTTGACATCTTTTCTCTATCGTGTATAATTAATCGGTGTTTTAGTAACGGGAGGAGGTAAGCGTTTTTTTCATCCCCGTCTGTCAAGTATATAACGTCGACGGCGGACGGGGATGCGCCGCTTTGCATATCATTCATTCAAATAAACTACTAATTTTATCTGCCGCATGACAAACACCTCAATTACTTGCAATCCATCAACTTCAAAGCCCCACTTAACCATTCATTTTCAACGCAGAGCCCGCGCATGTTATTAATTCCATCTACTTATTGTAATTAGCCAAGGACATCTAAACCCAATTATTAAACCTATCTCAAATTGGGAGAGCCTTATCTAATTTCCTTCACTTTGTTTTGTCACGACCTTTTTCATCTTAATGAATTTTTCACCAACTCTAGATAAAGGCATGTTGATCGCGGGTGGTTGAACCGGATGTTACACGATGGGCTTTGTCCCGATGCAAATGAACTATGTTAAGTGCTCTTTAGCATGGTACACGGTAAACTCATGCCCCGGCACCAGGGTTTTTGAGTCGAGTTCGAGTTTTTACGTTTCGAGTTCGAATATTTTTTAAATGAAAATCCTAGTTCAATGGAGTTTTTTCTAATTCCGAGTTTTTTAGGGTAAAAAACATATATTTCACAATAATTCTAAGCTAAAAAATTGTTTTTGTGATTGGTAAGAAAATTGATATTCAGCAAAATTTAATGTTCACGGTATTTTCGAGTGGATTTTCGAATGAGTTCGAGTTTTGATGATTTCTCTTCCGAGTTTTTCCGATCGAGTTTTGTGAGCTTATTCGAGTTCTAGTTCTTAGCATTCTGAGTACCCTGCCCAGCACATGCTCCGAGAGTAATTTGCTTTCAAATATCTCGCGCGGGAACAGAGTGCATTCAACTGAAGTGTTTTGCTCTAGTGCAAAAGCGCATTGTGTAACATCCGTTTAAATCTCTAACTACCCATACTAATGTTGAATAGTTATTGCTTTCAAATATCTCGCGCGGGAACAGAGTGCATTCAACTGAAGTGTTTTGCTCTAGTGCAAAAGCGCATTGTGTAACATCCGTTTAAATCTCTAACTACCCATACTAATGTTGAATAGTTATTGCTTTGCGAATGATTCCTAATTACAAAAGTGTTTTTTGATATAAATATATAAACATTCTGAATTGTTTAGATGTCCTTTAACTGCAATCATTGCCCATTTTCTATCACATGTGCGGTTCAAGAATGAAATCTTTAGGGGTAGAACTCGTAGAAACACTTCATTACCAAATACAATCTTGCTTCTACAGTTTTCAATAACTCGTGCTGTAATCTTTGAATCGATGTTTAAAAATGGGGTGCTCTTCAGCAACCCGAATCTGCTTGTAAATCATTTACATTTTCTCTAAGTTCTTTAGAAATCTTCGATTAATTTTGTTAACCTATGTAGACCCATAATATTGCTCTATTTTGTTCAGTTTTAATGGAAAACCCACTGTTTATTGTATAACTCGGAGATTATTTTCATTTTTTTTTATTTAATAAAATTTACCTCTTGTTTTTGTATTAGTAAAAATTTTTTTCTGAGTAAGATATGAGACGTTGTAATGTTGTTTTTCAATCGCCACGTCTTTTAGGAAAAGCTCTATAAATTTTTTTGCTAATTTCTTTAATGGAAACCGACTTGAGCCGATGTGATAGTAACTGGAATTGAATGTAGTGTATAATTTTACAAATATTAAAGAGATCGATACTTACTGTAAAACAAGTGATAATCTTAGATGTAAATTACAAGATGGACTCTAATTGCTGTTATTCTTATTTAGTCTCATGTATTCCCACAAACTTTGAACAACCATGATTTGAACTTAGTTCCCTTCATTTTCTATTCTTTTAAGTGAACCATGAAATCAATTACTGTTCATCTACTACGTAGTTACTGTAGCTGTATATACGTTTTAACTCTGTTCAATGTTTAGATCGTGAAGGTAGGTCATTTACTCTGCCTCTGGGTCCCTGTACAACCATTTTAATGTTACGTTTTGTAGATGTTCATTTGTCAATTATTGCTTTATAAAACGCCATTTATATTATTGTCACATAAACGATATTTTTCAATATAAACCCATGGATTTTAATTATGTCTTGTGAGAGTCTTTGAACAACCATGATTTGAACTTAGTTCCCTTCATTTTCTATTCTTTTAAGTGAACCATGAAATCAATTACTGTTCATCTACTACGTAGTTACTGTAGCTGTATATACGTTTTAACTCTGTTCAATGTTTAGATCGTGAAGGTAGGTCATTTACTCTGCCTCTGGGTCCCTGTACAACCATTTTAATGTTACGTTCATTTGTCAATTATTGCTTTATAAAACGCCATTTATATTATTGTCACATAAACGATATTTTTCAATATAAACCCATGGATTTTAATTATGTCTTGTGAGAGTCTTTGAACAACCATGATTTGAACTTGTGTCCATCTGTCATTTAAAACCGAGGTCTACTTGCTTCGAAAGCTGACTGAGTCGTTTTAGAATTATTATTAATCCTGGAAACAAAGTCAAGACTCAAGAGCGAACACTCGGTTTCTTTATCGCCGGGTCAGCACAGGAAGTTAAACGGTAAGTTTCTTGTCATTATAATATTTAATTCATTCATCTCTTTAGCGCTAATTTCTACTGTAAAGAATGTCATGACGATTTAACCGATATCGAGAAAATAAAAGAATGTAAATGTAGAACAGGGATGGGTATTGCATATCCTTAATTACATAGGCATGCTTATACATTCTTTTTAGGTCGCCATGCTGCCAAAAATCATAAAAATTTCATAGTCAATGACCCTCCAGTAATCAGTACTAAGTATGTTTTGTGTAAAAATTTTTTGCTGTGGATGTTCATGGCCATTTGCATGACTAACGTCAATACTGTCTAGTAAAAAATATTTGAGTTTTTAGGCATTGAACATTTCATTCACTCATACTTATAACTATTAAAGTTTATGTATACAGGCTGTTTTAACAATTAATGTACAGCAGTTGTCAAGCTCTCTTCACTATGGAGCGATATTCAGTTATTTGAAAATCATCTTCAACTGATATTATTGTTTTCAAGAAAATAACATGCTATCGAAATCGCATCGACGTGAGGCATCGTCGAATTGGCGAATTATTCATTTTTTTATGGTTTCAGTAAGGCCCGGTTAGACTAGTGCATGGTTCAAAAGTGACCTGTCACATTTGGTTGAATCGCATGTCTAACCACCCAAGATAATTAGCGATGTGACGATCACAAGGAATTCGCTAATTATCTCGGGTGGTTAGACATGCGATTCAACCAAAATGTGATAGATCACTTTTGAACCAATCACTAGTCTAACTGTGGCCTAATTTTCGAATTAGCTTAAGAATTGTTCGTTTTTTCAAGTCTGATGATTAAATATTTTCTAGTCTTTAGTTTGGTCTTATGGGATTCCTTCAGTGCATGAACTAGTGGAATCCACTGTAGGCCTTCTGTATGTGTATTTATTGTCAACTGTTTAGACGTTTCAAAGAGGTAAGGTAAGAGATCCCCATTTTCGTTTAGATTATAAGCTTGCTTAACACCTGTCTCTTATACACATCCGGCCCTCTTCCCTTATCTCTGGTTACATTAATTACCACAAAGTGTGCTAACGACTTACTTCGTTACGCATCTAATAAATGTTGTTCATTTATCAATTTAAGAATGTTTTCTTTAAATGTATTTCGTCCTTCTGCAGTTAGTTCTGAATTTTATTAATCTAAGCATAGTCTTTCAGCAGTAATTCTTTAGTTTAGTCATTAACACTTCATGCTGCCTCATTTAATATAAAACTGATTGATGCATTTTCGCTCTTTGCTTTGTTTAAGTGTATATTCGTTTTATAAAACTTTTTTTATTTGATATATGCAAGCGTTGCTATCTATATGAATACTATTTTCCAATATGCATTAATTGCATTAATCTACTTGCCATAATTTTAAAATTGATCATCATGACTATATAGTTTGAATTCCAAAAACCTTTTAAGCCTGTGAAAAAAATATTGAAAGGTTTTTACATTAACACATCTATATGGGGTAGGGCCCACTCATTCAATTACAATATGTGCTAAAACATGTGCGTATGAGTGAATTACATATAAATAAAAATTATTTTCAATGAGAAATGCGATTTTTGTAAAAATATTCAAAATATTTCCATACCTAGTGTTCAGATAGTGAGGCTGTCCATGGGAACAACGACCCTGAAATATTTTGTATTTTGAAGACAACCTGTGTTAATCCCGCCCAGGGTCGCCTTGCGTAAACTCAGATTTGAAATATCTTTATTAATTCGTGAGTTATAGCCGTTTAACAAGTTATTGTTGAAGTGATCAACAAAGTTTTTGGAAAAATTCCCATTGGAAATAGAGTAAGAACACAACTATTGAACCATATCATATGATGTTGTATAGTGGTTTACAAAAAACTAATTGAGTGCATTAGGTGTTGCTTCATGTCGTGATCGATGAGGTCTTTGGCCTCTCAAGTATTCTTTCATTTGGACGATATTTTTCGCTCAGTAAAGTCTTTGATGTTTCCATAATTTACCATTTTAATATATATTTCCTCTTTTAGCATTGTAAAGCGTGCCCATAGTTTGAGGTGTCATTCTTTCAATATGACTATATTTATAGTATGATATGTAGTGGAGATTTTTCAGTATTAAGTTGTAGACAACATGAAGACATATTTACTAGTGAGTCGGAAGGTCTACCCTCTCTAATTTTAACTTTGACATTCCCAATTTGTGTTATTCATTTTCTTCATAACCAACGTTGGACCCACCTATTTTTTAGTTGATAATGAATTCTTAGATGGGTCATAATCTAATATAGAATTACGTGAAGATTTTGCTTTGTTTTATTGCTGTTTTTGTCACTTTTATAATAACTTAATTTGCTTGTATGAATAAATTTTTTTGCTGTAGCATTTCGTCACTTGTTTGTGGCGGCGTCAGCATATGAAATAAAAATATTATTTAGTACATCCCTTAATGCAGCTAACGATTTTAAAATACTCATGTGAGAGAAAGATTGATCAGTTGAATGAATAAATTGTCACTTATTAGTGCAATACAAAAGAAAATGCCGAATTCACAGTACAAAACGTGTGTCATTACTTCTCTTTGGAACTATTTTATCTTTAGGTATTTTTTTATCACTTAAACCTTTTGGTCCTAATGGGACATATACGTCCCAAGAACTATTGGGATGGAATTGTCCCAAAATATTTTTCATTATAATACTGCTGGGACATATTTGTCCCATGGTCGAAAAACGCATGTACCCATTATAAAAATTTTCAATTTTGCTAATGGTAGTTAAGGAGTGTTATAATAAGTGGGAGATTCCGAAAAAATGATTGAACGTTAATTGTGCAAAAGTCGGATCGAAAGGGTTAATAGAATCCAAGCTGAAGTCGAGTCTTTCCCAGCCAATTTAAAGAAATGAATAACACCATTCTTCTTCGAATTTTAATCATTACTATTCTGTTTTTATAATAACTATTTTCTGAAAAAATGTTTAAAAAAATTTAAAATAATCTTTAAGAAAATATTAACAAGTCATTTCTTGCCGTTAATCTACCGCATTTTTCTGCTTTTAGGCCGTTGAAAATATGGGTTGTTCCATATTACTGGCGGATAAGCCGAAAGCTTTTTT
The DNA here is from genome assembly GCA_900660155.1 of Hofstenia miamia. Lineage (NCBI taxonomy): Eukaryota > Metazoa > Xenacoelomorpha > Acoela > Hofsteniidae > Hofstenia > Hofstenia miamia. The sequence goes on from CABFPE010001492.1 coordinate 8,232, forward strand.
AAGTCACAAAATTCCTCTCAATTAATTTTTGTTGTATGTAATCATTGGCGTGTCGTATTGAGTCAGAGATGAAATGCTTTGTAGACAATGGTTTTGGGGTCAGCTCAATAATTTTTGGTAAAAAAGGGGTTTAGCCAATAAGCCTGTCCAAATTATATTGCCAGATATTCGTCTTATTGAGCTGAAAATACGCTATTTTTTGGAATCTGTTTTATATGTTAATGGTTTTTGTTCTTTATTAAAGATTTATATGTGAAAAATCTCTTGTAAACCCATTTACTTAGCTTAAGCATAATTAGTGTCCAACAGCATGTTAATTCAACGACGCAGAATTGTGCTGCTTTTAACCACTGTTGTGTGTAAATGCAGTCAATTGCATGTGCTTTGCATTAAACACTTGTATGTACAAAAATCAACTATATATATGCCTAAGTGAAAGTAAACGAAATGCATAAATATTTAGTTACTAGTGATGGAGAAATGTTACCAATGTAATATAAAGTCAGATATTCTTTGTCAAAATCAATTTTTTCATGTACCCGTTAATCACCGGCCTCTTACAATTTCCTTTAAAGAACATAGTTCTTTTATTTACAATAATCGTGCGTACTTCGTTGTTCGGGAATTTGTTTCCGTTTCGGCCGCCCCCTCCCGAGACCGAGATCTTGGCAAGTAGTATACTTCGTGTGATTCAATGAATCGATGATGAATCCAAGGAAAGCATTACATTTGTTTGAAAATGGCGCTCATCATATCATTTTCTTTAACTTGTATAAATAGTTTATTATGAATAATGCTTTCAGCTAACTATTGTCCGGGCTTAAACTGATAATAATCCGCCATAACTACTCGAGAATATAATGTACATGTATATACTATTACTATGCATAAGTGTATTTATACATGTACTTAAAAATCCAATTAGTATGGATGAAATTTCAAATTTTATAATCTAAATTAAACGAATTCAAAATATGAAATCATAAACAAAGTATATGGATAAGATTACAGGGTATATGATCATAATGATAAATTATATTGAAATATAACAAATTATGGCCCCCCTCGAGCGCAAATCTTGGCTACACTAGTGTTCACCTATCCAAACAAATATAGTTCGTTGATAATAACCACCAATAATAATGGTGCAGGATAACAATTCTCTTTTGAATTTCAAATAGTCAGGATTTTTCAAAAAAATCATTTATAATTTTTTGAAACAATTGTACGTCATATTCAGATTCCGACCGATGTGTGTTTTAGCATGAGTTTGCCGGCGGCACATTTGGATCACTTTCAAGACAAATCTCCTGAAATTGATATCAAGAAGTATGACGTCACTGGAATGTTTCACTGGTGTGAAGCCAGATCGATTGACCAATGTGTAATGGTACGTAATCTGTTCTCCAGTAATGAAATGCGTTTTTATTGATTCATTTAGACTCGACATGACGCTTCGAAAATCACTCTTTCGGGGCATGTTTTGGTAACCGTGTTTGCACAACAAGACTCGCCATTGATCGGTTTACGAAGTTTGGTGATGCCCTTACGTGCTTCTATGTTTCACTACCATGAATTAAAACACATTATTCTTCTAGGAAATCTCGCCTACATTCGGAAAGAGTGGCATACACTTTGCAATTTTCCTATGGTAGACATTCTCGATGTAAGCCTTTTGCCTTCCATTGTAGTTGAATTCTTCTCGTTGATTTAGGGCTCTCCACTTAATCGCGCGGACTTACGATCTGTCAACATCAACCTGTGCGACATGTGCATCATTTTATCTGCTAATAAAACGGAAGTTGTAGATCCATCGGTTACAGACAAGGAAACCATTTTGGCATCCTTGAATATCAAAGCCATGCAATTCGATGAACCCCAAAACAACAAGTTTGGTTAGTATTCACTTTAAAACTTAAAGTAATCAAAGTAGTTTGTAAGAGATTATTTTATGTAAAAATAGTTTTTAACAATATTTAGTATTTCGATTCATAAATTTATTCTTATAAGTAGGCCATATAATTTCAAGAAATATTTTATAAACAAATGATGCATTTATGATCGGCCTTAGTTTTGAGAGCTTTAATTGAAATTTACTCAAAGTTAAAAGTAATTGAAATTGGTTTTTTTCTATCCATTAAGTCTTGTTGTTTAGGTACTTCAATCTATGATGGCCGTAAGGCAAACAACGATGTTACTCTTGTAGGAGCCAACATTCCAATGATTACTGAAATAGGTTTCCTTTTTAAGTTATATTCATTGTAATCTATCCATTACTCTATGATGAAAAAACATCAGTCTCTTTTGATAGGGAATTCACCACTATTTGCAAGGAAAATGTTATTTACAACGTTTTCTATATTAGGGGAGTTCATTACCGGATATTTTCATTTTAAATTTTTCATTTATGACTCTTGATTCTATTTCTGGCCTTAGCAACATCCTTAACAACTGTGAATTGATTTTTGAAATCTCCGTACAAAAGCATTGGTCTTTGTCTAATGATGACTAATTTGTGTATACTACATAACGTAGCTCACCTTGTTTAAGCAGGAAATCTCAAGTACAAATTAAACTACCTTGATAAAATTTTCAGAATAGACTAGATATAACTAGTTTTAATTGTTGAAATCAGAGAATCATTAAATTTTAAAGAGTTTAAGAGTAGTGTCAATTTCTCTTAAACTGTTATGCTCTTCAAATATTTTGTTCATAAAACTTTTAAAAATTCTTCAGTCCTGAATCCTTTAGTTCACTTATTCCATTTTTTTGTTTTTGACTCAATAATAATCATTTCATCCTTTACATTATTCTTAAGTGGAAATCATTTTTCCAAAATGGCAACCATTTTGTTTTTGGGTGTGGCATACCCCGGTAACGATATTTTGCGAGCTAATATATTTTTATGTCTGCAAATACAGCCTGACAACACGCTAGTAATCAGTTTGATTTTGCAGGGGAACTCCTTGAAAATAATTGGGTAAATTCGAATATGAGTCCAATTGAACCTACTGTAGGCTTTTAAATTAACTTTATTGATAATACAAGGTTTGTTTATTTAACGATGCAACTTCTGTTTACTCTCAATAGGAAATAATAAAACCAAAATCTTACTTATATGAACATATAATATCGCAGTATTTGCTGTAATGATCGCTCGTTGTTAGTTTGAGTTTCGCACATTGCTAAGTTTTGAGTTAAAATATTCTCAATTTGATGAACAATATCAAAGAAAACAAATGATATCGTAGGAAAATCCGACAGCTCCTAACGGTTTTCGAGGACATGTATACACAAATTGTCTTCAACCATTTCAATAACATCATCAACTACTGAGGGTTTTCAAGATCATAGCTTGTCCTGAACACTCCCGTTTCTTCAAACCTTCCAATTAAGAACATCATTGTAAACCTGCTTATTCCTTTGTTTTCATTCTTAAGACAACCAATGAAAAATTTTAAACTGTTTTCTACGGTTTCTGCGATTAATAAATCAACTCTAAATTTAGTCATTTGTGGGGCTCAAAATAGCACCGAACGATCACTATGGCAAATCCTATGGTATTCAAGATTCATTAAGTAAGATTTTCGTTTTATTCATATTCACAAAATTTGAACAAATAAATGTTGTATCGCTATCTTAAACTCATTCTGCATGTAGAACACTAAAGAATAGTGAAACCGAATGAAACTATGCAATGATAACTGAGTAATCTGATGTTTTTGGTTTAAGTCCAATTAATATGTAAGAGTTCACTCAAGTGCCTCTTGCCACAACGCATTTGAAACCCAGTGGTATTAAGGCCGGATTGCAGTAATCTAGATGTCCTCTTCTTCAAATCCAGCAATCCGAAATTTAAATTATACCAATACAGAGAAGTTAAATTAACCAGTAAATGATTATTAGGGAAAGTGTTTTGGTGGATACCTTTTATATTTTCATATAGAACCTGTATTGTCTTGAGTTTTCCAATCTGCAAACTAGATGTTTGTATAGCAGCGGATGTTGAAACTTTGTAACTAGTTGTGTTTAGTAAATGATGATAGTGCACAGTATTTGGATCAAGATGATGATGACGACCCTGATACTGAACTTTATATGACACAACCGTTTGCTACTGGAACAACTTTTGCCATCAGTGTTCTGGACTCAATCATGAGTGCTGCCTATTTCAACCCCAAAGCCTTAACTCTCATTCGCGCACTTGTCACTGGCGGTGCTACTCCTGAACTCGAGCTTATTTTAGCAGAGGGTGCCGGAGTCAAAGGTGGATTCTCTTCTCCCGACACATTGCGAAATCGCGATCGCTGCCGTGTTGCGCATTTGCCTGTCTATGACGGAGCTTTCGCCAAATTTGCAGTATGCTATTTTCCCTTTTCTTATCTTTTACTTAACTTATTTGTGAACGCCCCCTAGCGGAACATTTCCTATGTTAGCTATTTATTTAGAATAGTTTATTATTGTACTTAAAGCTTTTTCTTCTCTTTTGAAAGGTATTTATACTAGATCAAACCACTAAACTAGATTACAGTGAAAAGATATGCGATGTAACTACCACAGTTCTCGTCCAATTAAAGCTTAACAATTTTCCTTGAAATATTGATGAGAACGATTAGAAGCTCAACAATATCTAGATTTTTTCCTTCCCCCGAGCCAAACGTAATGAGAATTTCGTTATTCAAAAGAACCATTAGCTGTGGTTTGGCGCTTATCTGTGTTTTTTCTTTTAAAACCGATAGCATCAATATATGAATTTTAGTGCGGTAGCCAGCAACTGTTGTTCTCTACCTAATGTCAAGTACAAATATACAATTTTGTCTATAACAATCAAATCTCGTGTGTGATATCAAAGAATCGATTTTTACTTACAATTAAGTCAATTCTTTAAATCTTTATAACTGAATTTTACTGTTTAATATTTCGTAAAGAAATAATTACCGACAAATTCATAAAGATGATACGCTGAAGATCAACTAAAATCTATGATGCAGTTACTAGAAACAATGATATAGTTTTATCTTTTGTATGTGAAATTTAGAAATTTTGATTGAGAAAAACTCAGAGATATAATTTTCTTTAAAATCAGATTTTTGCTGTCAGGAATCGAAGGAATGATCCCCTATAGATTTAACTTGTTTTCACTGTTTTCAATAATGTTATGTTAACATAGCCTCTTACATGTTTTATAATGTTTGAAATGTGTAAATTGATTCTGTTTGTGTTTGTGTGTGTGTGTGTGTAATTGTAGCTAAATTTTGTTAAAAATTATTGCGACAATATATATGATGCATTCGTGATAAGAGATGAAGAAGACCAAAGATTAGTAAATAAGATATATAGAAATAATCGCCATCCATTACACCAGGTACTTATGAAAAATCGAAACATGCGTCATAACAGAAGCGGAAAAGAATACATTCCAATGTTAACAAGAACAGAAGCATTTAAAAAGAGTTTTATTCCACGCGTCCTATCCAAATTTTAAAGTATTTTATGTTAAATCACATATCAAAAAACATTTTTCACAGACATTTGTGAACAAGTTTCATATGTTTAGTTTTCTTTTTATTTATTTATTTTGTTTTACTATCTCGTGTACTTCGAGCATGGAAATTGAAGTTTTTCAATGTTTTCAATGTTTTCAATGTTTAAATTGATGTTTAATTTCTACTAGCGCCTTAATTCCACATTCTTTTAGAACAGCTAGATCCAATTTGTAAGTAAATCTTGTTTTACAGTTAAATAGTTTTCCAGTTGTCAAATACAGTATAACGCGGTTATAACGAGCTTCGAGTAACCAGAGTTCTATTGATGCTTGTATTAGCATAGTTTGTTGAGCGATAGTAGTTCATTGAACCTCACTATATTTTAAATGATATTCATATATATGTATGCACATGCATTTTAGATATTACATATAAATATAATGTAGAAGTCAATGAAGATCAAATAGGTATAAATATACATATATATATGAATTTCTAGTTTAAATTTGTATTTCATTTAAGTATTAGAATGTTTTTTTGTATTTTTTAAGTTGTCATAACGCAGACATCTAACTACATTCAAATATATATATATATATATATATATATATATATATATATATATATATATATATATATATATATATATATATATATATGGAATTACGGTATTTTTTACTGTGGGGAAAAGTTCAGCCTTTACAAGAATGTGAGCTGCGTATATATTCCACAGTAATAGGATTAACATGTAGCACACATCTTGCAATTCATTCCTGGTTTCTTATCATCGAGATGATCGCATGGCCTCCTGAATTCAGTCTGCAGACATACTCATTGACAAAAGTTCCCAATTAGCCAATTCATCTGTTTTCAAGGGTTACATTGAAAAAATGTCATGTATAAAATGTTGACTTCTTTTTCACTATCAAAAGAGGATTATCAGAGCTTTGATAGACATTGTGTGCGGATTGAAAATTCCATTTATGCTTGAAATTTCTAACCAGAAACATTCTGGTAAACTGCCTGATAACTAAAAAGTTTATTTGGTAGCGGAGCCCATTCACAAGATAATAGACATTTCAAGATATGATCTAGGCATAATGCGTATTTTCAAGTAGGAGGCATATAAGGCCCCGTTTACACCATAAGTTTTCCTTTATGCAAGGGAAAACTTATCATGTAAATGCAAATTAGCTTGAGATAAATCATAAGGGAAAGCTTACGACCTCCTAGCATGTTGGTAGGTTTGGCGGTTGAGAAAAGCTATCTGGAAAAAACTTACCATGTAGACGCAAGTGATATTTAGTTAATCTGATAATTGGTTCGTAGATAAAGTCAAAGAGAAACTTATCGTGTAAACGAGGCCGAAATGTATGTTTCATGCAGATTTAACAAAATATGTGTGTGATGTGCACAATGCCTACTAAATCAAATTGCTCTTATTCATTGATTAATATAGTTGATTGAAGTATTTTAGAATGGTGGTTGTTACGGAGAATTGGTGGTCAGTGCCCTGAAGAACTTCAACATATTGTGTTTGGGCGTCTACCGCTATCGTGACGCAGATAATCCTATGCCTTTAGCTGGTGGTGTTCCGTGCACCAAGCGCTATATCATCACCAACCCGCCTTACGAGTTTGCGCTCTGCCCCACTGACCTCATCATGGCGTTTGTTCCATTCGATCCCCACGACACGAAGCATCGGGTGCGTAGAAAAGAGCGCTCCTCCTTGCAACAGGCATCGGTAAAAGACGATAAATATCAGCCTCTTCAAATTCATACCTAACATCTTTCACCGTCTGTCGATTGTCTATAATTTCGCTTTTTCATTAAGATGTAAGCCGTGCTTATCGGAGTGAGTGTGCCCTTAACACACACTGTTAATATCAATTCCCACTTATTCTTAATTCCTCTCCTCCTCTAAACACACACATACACGTGCACATGAGGGGAAGCGGCGTCGACACATGTTTGCTTTCAATTAAGCGCCATTTCATCCAAGTATAATTGAATTGTGCAATTCTTGTGTATATTTTGAACGAATGATAATTTGGTGCTACAATATTTTATAGAATTTTTATAACTGTTCTCTTTCATTGTTGAACTGATTAAACAGTAATTGTAAATACTTCGGGTGTTTTACAGGTTCAATATTTTAGTTGTCTCTTTGGACATTGTGCTTTCGAATTTTCTTTAACTTTAAATATATTTCAGTTTGCTGTACTTTTACATTTCATTTCCCAAGATTCCGCCGTCTTCAATGTTCAACAAGAAATATAATAAATTTTTTTACTTGTTCCAATAATGCGTTGCATATTCCGTGTTAAAATTTTATGTTCATCTTTGTATGAAGTCATATCAACAAATTATCACACATTATTAATAAAACCAGCATTCGAGTTCATAGAATCCTTTTAACTTATAGATAATCATTTTTAAACTTTATCTCAAAATTTAAAATAGCCACCATTACACACACCTAAATTTTTATTTATTAATATCACGTCAAAGTTCATTAATCTTCAAACTGTTTTGGCGACTCTCAGATGCACATCAGAAGTTTTTATTTAAGGCCTTCTTAAGACTCCGATATTTTTGCAAGCTTTTAGTCAATATTAAGTCTTATCACGCTGTGTTATCATTGTTAAATTTTACTATGTTGTTAAATTATACTATGAAGAGCTCAATGTTTCTTCTTAAAATTACTACATTGTCACTCCACGAAAGAGCCGAAATGCAAATTGAGAAATCTCTTGGTCAGAATCGGGTTTGATCACTCCAGACATCCTCCCATGTAGTCGACTCTTTCCGTAAAGTGAGAATGTCTCGCAGTACATGGTTCTCGGAAGTCAGTATCTGCTGAAGAAGCTGATTATCAACTTTTGTTATGAATTTCTCAATAGGGGTATAATTTGATATAATTGCAGTTTACTGCTTTTTTCTGAACTTTATCTAAGCGCAGCAACGGAAATTTCGAGGAACCTTCACAAACCGAACAACAATGTTAGCGAAGGCATAACTAATGTATGGTATAGTGTCTGTAGTTAATATTGTCTAAACCCAAGATATCTCAATTTTAGCAATAAATACAACTTACTAGTAGCTTTTTTAGTTCAGAAAATACATCTAAATCAGCATAAAAAATCCTAAATCAACACCCATGAATTTGACGCAGGGCAAAGTACACACCAAGGAATTTCACTATAGGTTTTTTCGGGATATTTTGCACCTCAGGGACAAAGCTTTGACCAAAGTTAATAGGAATTTATTTATGCCTATAAATTTAGTTCGTTTTATAACAAGGTATGAAATAATTAAGCAATTAAGAAACTTTCGAAAATTCCAATATGGTTACTCAAATACAATGGGAAATTTATTTTCTACCCTTTAAATTATGTCTTTAATTAATACATATTTTTCTGATTTCTTTAAACAGACCTATATTGCTCCAGTTCGCAAAAAACGTCGACCCAAAGTGTTCCAACAATTATTGACCTATACCTAGCACTTCACCATATTTAAGACTTTTGCATGAAAAAATTTCACTTCCTGTAAATCGTAAATTATTATCCAAATCACATAGAAAAAATTGCTCGTCTGACTCATTAATGTGATGACGGAAAAGTGGAGAGCATTGTGAATTTCTTTGTCTAGACCTTTTAAATGCTGCACGAACAATTCTTGGCCAACGAAAATCGTTCGTATAGCACTCCAACTAACATTAAAGCAATTCAATGAGACAATAAAAATTGTTCGTGGAGCACCCCTTTCGCCAACTTTAGATGATAAGTATATTAATGAGAAAAGTTGTTCTGACCAACTTTTTTGTCGAAGAAATAATTCTCCAACTTTAAAGATAAACAATTCTAAACTACAACTGAAGTCGTTTTCAGAGTGTATTTCGACTGTAAAATTTAAAATTAGTTAATTTATAGAATTCATAATCATTATTTGTAGCTTTTATGTAAAAATAAACGCATGTTATTATGTAGACAGTTTTTTTATATTTGCACATCAGCATTTTAAAATGTATGAGCGACATAGTTGCAATTAATGACCATGATGGAAATTTACAACATGCAAATATTTTGAAAAAAATTTATCAACCTTGGAAATCTCTATTATTTATTAATCAACGTTTAATAACATAAACATCAAATAATGAACACATAATTACAAATGAAGGAGAACATATTGAATTTAATATTCCAAAGAAAAAAATTACTTCAAATTTTAACTTCAGATATACTACTACTTATGATATGATCAAGGCTATATCAAAACTTAAATCGAATAAATCAAATAGATTTTGAAAAAACCGTTCAATTATAACTAAATTTTATTTTTAATGAATGCATTAAAACTAGCCTTTTCCCTGGTACTGAAAAAATTTCATGTAACATCGATTTTTAAGAAACTCTTGATAACATCCCCTATAAGTTCAAATTGACGAACACATTCAAAAATATAATCTATTTTCTGATGCACAGTTTGGTTTTCGAAAACATTCTTCTACCGATGCTGTCATCTAAGCTACTGAACACTGGAGGAATTCCTTAGATAAAAAAATCTTTTATCAACAATTTTTGACGCCAACTAAAATTGTTTGTGTGGCATGCCCTCGCCAACTAACCGACTGAAATTGTTTCTGTACTACACTAAATCAACAACAAACGTTGGCATTGACGTTGTTTGTTCAGACGACAGAAATTGGTGACAAAAGTTGGCGATAAAAGTTGTGAGTGTAGCATGGGCTTAAGTCATTGAATATTAATAATAAAATTAATAAATAGGATTTGCTCTTAACTGCTCACATATATATAATTTCCTAAGTAATAGATTTCAGCAATTAAATTTAATGTTGCATTTTTCAAATTAGTTATCAGTTAAGGTGGCACTCGGGTCTAGTTTTTAAATTTTTTATTTCGCTAGCTATGCACACTATTTTTGGCAGAGGTAGGCATGGATGCTCTGAAGTGAATAGTGCCTTTTTTCAAAAAAAAAATGTTCTGCCATGGCAATGGCGACAATTTTGGAATTGGTCGTAGTACCTTTTGCAAAAAAGTCCTCAATCCAGATTTGACAACTTTTGATATTTTTATTGGTTGAAATGCAAACTAGATATTCTTCCTTTAAATAAGAAATGTATCCAATTTTTCGAGGGGGGTCTGTCCTCATATTATCTGCTTATTCTCTTCTGAACTGTTGCAGGGGTCTATCTTCCTTTAGTGTATGCCTTGGTATTCCAGGACTAACAGGGTCAAAATGTGAAATTGAGAAAAAATTAATCCCAAATGACACCTTGATTTTATTTACATAAATCACTATTTTTACCAACAAATTATGTGAATCTACATAAAAATACAATAAAACCTGTTCCAAGACATTTCTATGAAGATGGCACTCACGGTTGTTTAAAATCAAATTCATCCATCACAATATTGAACTAAAATTTCGTTGTTTCGGCTGATTCCTGAACCAGTGAATAATGTTGTGCAGCTTTCTTGGACATACAAACTTCGCAATAATGCCTCACAGTTAGGTTGACGAGTTTTGTTTCAGAAAGCACATCCTGAGTCTCCAGTATTAAGTTTAGAATACATTTTTTAGTTTTCTGTTACCAATCAATCATATCTGTGTACTGTAATAACGTTTGTGGGTTAAACTGGTTGAACCCACTACATATTACAAATATGAGATGAGAAAATCTATTCCTTGTCGCAATGAAGCGATCTGTTAATTCGCATTGTAGTCGAGCATCAGGTGAACGACCACAAGAATAATTAAAAGGAACTTTCAAGGAGCTTCGCCTGTATCCCGACTCTATAGTGGACACAAACACCTCTATCTGTATGTTTTCTGGAGTGATTAGCATTGTGGCATTCCATACTCAGGGATATGACAAAATAATTCTGAGATGTCATTGGTAAACCATGTTTCTGACACCAAATATACGTAAATGTTGAGGAAGATAATGTCTGCCGCAAGATTAATAATCGCATCTGGATTCTTCCTATATACAAGAAGCTAAATTATATTTTGTTTCTGTGAATTTAGGCATTAGGTTCCCATTAAACTTTAGTATATTCATGGTTTGCTATATTAACATAGCATGCCATGATATATGTGAGTTAATTCTCCACTCTCCCGCTGTCACTCTACTTCCATGCCTGTGATCTCCTTCTGTTCAATCGACTACTGACTCGCAAATTGGATCTTGATCCTTTTGATTTCATTAAGTTCTCCAATTCCTGCTGCACTCGCTCTGATGATGTTGTCACCTTCTCCATTCGTCGTACAAAGAAACATCGCACCCTTCACTCGTTTTTCAATCGTGCTTGTACTGCTGCTAATTACATCTTGACTCGCAACCCTCCAACAGCGATTGATTTCTTTTCCCCACCACCGAGCTTCAAGAAATCTTTGATGGCTTTCCTCTTTGCTGAGCCCTTCTCCGACTTCGCCTACTCTTCCATTTTATTGTTGTGTATGCCTTCAGCGGCTAAATAAAGTCATTGATTATTATTATTATTATTATTAATTAGTACATGTATATATATAAACCAGAGATGGAGGTGGGGCAGATTTTTGTGACCTGCCCTGCCCCGCCGCACAGACTTTGTTCTCTGCCCCATTTCCACGTGCTGACATCTGCCCTATATTGCCCCAAGCTTTATGTTCTACATGTATGTTGTATAGAAAGTCTGGAACAGCAAACTCAAAATTTCATTGGAATCCGATTGGATTCCAATTTGACGATTTCAGAATTTTTATATTGGATTAGATTTGATTGGACAGAAAAATATGTTTAATGGACAAGCCTGCTGCTAGCCTTTCATTGCTAGTGGTTTACTATAGGTTTTTAAGAATTTTACGACCTAATTCTCGTTTCTCATTTGGAGTTGTTTAGATGCGTATACACCTTTATGATTCGTGGCAAAATAGCGATTGCATTATTTCTCCGGTAATACGAGCACGTGGATTCTGACTTTTGGATTTGTTTAAGGAGTCGTCTGATGGCCAATTGAGCGAAATGTCTGACACATTCTGTTGGTCGAGAAAGCACCTCTTCCACATTGCTTTCCTACTCAGTGATGCCAGCAATTCTGATTGAGTTTTAAATGTCATCAGGCAAAACAGATGATATGATCTGCCTAACCCCAGAAAGTCCATACATGTTATTTGACTAGTTCTAATATTTTCAACTATGTTACTGCCATATGTGTGATATGATTTTGGAATTTTCTCTGAATATTATGGTGAAATAATTAGACTTCTCAGTGATTCGATTATAAATACATAAAATTCCACTTGAAGTAATACAAATGCAACATTTTCTGATCGAATTTTATTTTTTGAGCTAAATTATTATTTCATGCATTTATATTGAAGGAAAAATTCATTTTGGGTAAATCATGGTTAGGATTCAAATTTTACAATAAAGATTATACAATAACGCGCAATTAATTTCCATAGCCTGAACAGAACAGATTTTGTAGTTCTATTTTTTTTTTTTGTAAATATAGTTATTTGTTATCATTCTTGACGCTATTCAGATAATAACCAGTTTTGTAATTGAAAATATTATCTGAATAAAGAATATCTTATCTTATCTTATCTTATCTGTTGACTTAGTTTCGTTCTCAATTATCATGTTTAAAAGTTGACAAACACTCAATCAAAGCTAATTGCTGAAAACAATTGTAAACAAAATGGTTGGAATCTAGTCGAATACCCGGCCACAAGAGTCAATTCCAATGTAGATTCTGATGCTTCCAATGGTTTTACTCCATATAATTTGTTCTAAATTAGGTTATTATGATTTGTCTTCATTATATAAGGCATTAATATTTTCCAAATTGAACATAGCACTAAAATAAAAATTAAAAGAATGTTAAAACAAATACTTATATAAAATTCATAGTTTCTTTTAATATGATGCAGAAATAATTTACTAGATATTGTTTTGACTTCTGCACTGAATTTACATTTCAATTTTCATTGGTTAAATTTTTAAAAGACTTTGAAAGATATGTAATACTAAATTTGAAACCAATAATTATCGCTTATTTAAAATACAAAGTTAGTTTATAAATTAAATTAAACACTGAACCTGAATCGCTATGTTTTAAATGAATATCTCTTATAAAGCCGTTTGTATTTCTACTATATGTACCGAGGAGTAAAAAAAATAAATTTTAAAATATATCAGAATTAAATACGTACAAATCGTTTCCGACCAATTGTCGTTATTGAACTGCAAAATAGAATTCTGTCATACAAAAATGAAAATTATGATTATGTAAGATTAATCAGCCTTGATATAAAGAAAGCCTTCGACAATCTTAATCATAACATTTAATTTGAAAAATTAAACAGTATAACACATATACATCCTGTAATCAATAATTGGAAATAGACAACATATAGTTATGCTTATACTAGTTTTTTAGATGTAGTAGATATAAGTTAATGTGTTAGCTCACATAGTACGTTTTATAACGAGACATTGCTTGCCAGCTATCTATTACAATTTGACTCCAAAATCAAACATAGAAACAAGCAAAGATGTCAAGTGGCATTCAAGCAAAACTCTAAGTTCACGGCAAAATTTAAATAACCTAAGAGTCCTAAGAATCTTTGAACAACCTGCAGAATCCGCAATCCGGATTGTCAACTCGAGAAGTGACAAGATGTGGTCGTAAAAGACTAATTGACAACGGACATATTGCAAAGAAGAGCATAACAAAAAGATAGTAGGAACGATGAACGGGTCATAGGAGGATGTTGGGAAGAATGGGTGAAAGTGTGAAAAATATTAAATGTTATTGAGAAGAGGGCAAGTTAAGAAAATTATATCAGGGTGAGAGGAAGGTATTATAAACAAATCAAAACATTTACCAAAATTTTATTTGTTTTTTATACTGATCTTGCAGTGACATCTTTGAATGTGGAATGCATTGCATCCAATTGAATTATTGTCATTTTCAAACACAAAAGATTCAAAATAGCAAACTATTAAATTGCATTATCATTACATTATGTGTTTTCTAGAAGTATTTATCTACAAAAAGTAACAAGCATATTAAAAAAAATAACTTCAATAAAATTGCATATATTTAAAATGCTTATTAAGTAATGGTTGTACATTTTAAGTTTTCAATTAATATATTTAAAGCATTGCAATAGAAAAAACTAAAAGAAACGTAATAAAACTTTTTGCTGTATTTGATAATGTGGTGATTTGATGATTATTATGTTTTTCTTGAGATATATTTTTTATGACTTTACTCTAGAATTGTTACAAAATAACGGTCTAGTGTCAGGTAATAAAGTAGAGGTTCACTAATATTCCTAAAATGATTTAGTAAATTGCTAAGCTTTATTTATTTTATTTAAGAAGCAGGCCTAATTTAATTTGAATTACAATGAAAATGAGATTTTAACAGATTAAGGAAGGGAAAGTTGAAGTGGAGGAATTAGTAGCAGAAGCATCAGTAGGAAAAATGATGAAAGTAGAAATAGAAAATCAAACTTGCGGTAAGAACAACAAATGTCAACGAAGCATTGGAAAAGATAGGTTTCAAGAGAAAGACAGTTAAATAAGTTATTGTTTGCAAATGCTGAGGAAATATTGAAAATTGTATGTATAAACTTGAAGAAAAAATGAAGATTGGAGGCTACAAGCGATAAAAAGACAGCATGAGAATGTGCAAGTACAAAGCTATTGCCAAGTTTGAGACATAAGAAGCTATTTTGCAAAATAGATGAAAGAAAAAAACCTACAGATTGTTCATTAGAGGATGCATTAAAATTCTTGCAGAGAGAATTATGCAAGTAAAGATAAAGAGAAAGAGAATGAGCTTGTCAAGAAAGAGAATGAACAAGAAGATGAAATAATCATAACAGTGAAGATGTAGAAGAGATAAAAAAAGTAAATATTTGGAAAGTATTAAGAAAAGATAATGTGTTCTCGTGTTGGCTGTATAAATTTAGTAGTATTCATGAGAGACTTGTAGCAGCATCGTAGAAGTGATATGCAAATGCTGAAGGGGCCGTAGAAATGAAGTGAAGAAAGCAACGTCATGAAATTTATATGCTTGTCAATTACTTGGAAGCTATCAACCTCATTGATCATATGTTATTTAGAACAGTTCATAAAAGCACCATAGATTCAGAAAAGATGCATAACAAAGAGTAGATGATGCAAAAATAATTGACTTGGTAATGGGTGTGAATTGAATAAGACAGAAAGTAATTCTAGCAATTGCATGGAAAACTGCAAATAACATGTAAGGATTAAGAGACACTAAAGTCAAATGGTATTTCACCAAATTTTGTAGGATTATTAATAGTTATGAAGGCCGCAAATTGAATGAGATGGCCTTAGATAATGTTCAGACGTGAATTTAAGTCTCAGGTTAACTGAAATCTCAGAAAGAGTCTGAAAGAAACACACATAAGGTACACGTTAGAGAAAAATAGTAGAATAGTGAGTCATCTATGGCAAATGGACAACTTGAAAAGCAAGCAAGTTCAGACATGGGGAAAGTGAAATAGGGAATCTGGCATTGGAACTCATTTTAAGACACTGTCGAACACTGACGAATATCAGAAATAAGTTGATGAGAATTTGGTAAAGAAGGAAAGGGTACAAATACTCAACATAAATAGAAAAACGAAACTTTTTAAAACAAAACTAAAATACAACTTATGTCCATAACAAGCACATAAATAGAAAAGATTAACAAATGAATTTTAAGAGATAGTTCTTAATAGTCTTACTCAAAAATTGTATTTCAGTTGAATTAAGTAATAAATAATGATGGACTATTGATTTTGATTAAAATTGATTGATTGAATATTGGTTTTTTATAAATATATTGACTAAAAAATTCTGAAAGACAGAGTGATTGAATTAGGTAATTTGTTCTTAGTCTCCTTATTTTATTAGATTGTATAAACTGATGAGATAATGGATACGATTATTGTCGTAGTATTGCTGCTCTTTTTTTGAGTAATTTCTGTATATAAGAATCCCAACAACAGTTTGGTTTGAATCGCTGATCGTTTGCTCAAAATCTATTTTCGTAATGTCCCCTGCTAATGAAAATAATAAGGTTATGATTATTTATATTCTATTTAGTATTAATGTTGAGAAAATATTTCATTCTTTGCGTATTTATACATTTTGAGATATTTAATGATAGTATATATATATATATATATATTTAGAAGTAATTATACTGAGCTTTGCAATAGTCATTTTTAAACGCTATGAACAATATAGACCGGTTTCGATTCTGAAAATCATCATCAGTAACAAATATGCGGGGAAATAAATATTTACAATGGAGGATTTTCACTAAATTTAAATTTAAATATTTTTAGCTAAAAATGTTAAATTTAGTTTAAATTCTTAAAAAATAAAGCAACCATTTAAAAATATTTGCTAAATTTTGCAGAATTCACTGTCTCTTTCGTGTTTAAATTTTCCAGAAATTCATCTTACAAAGTTATAGTTTTATGATTCTAAAGGTAGTGACATCATCTGAACAAGAAAGAGACAGTGAATTTTTGCAAAATTTAGCAAATATTTTTTATTGGTTTTTTTATTTTTAAGGCATCTAAACTAAGTTAAACATTTTTAGCTAAAAATATTCAAATTAAAATTTTAGTGAAAATCCCCCATTGACTACACTATTATAATACAAAATTACTGCATGCACACTAAAATAAATTTAATGTTATCATGCTTTGTTGCTTATTTAGTAATTGATGTTTCTTTGTTTGCTTGATGATTAAAGCTTCGCCTATTTTAGGATGTTGTGTTCTTAGTTGTATGTAAAAAATTTTTTCTTTAGCTTGGTGTTCATGCATAAATATTTCTGATCTTAGGTGTCCGTTAATATGCTCCTTCATTCTTGTTACCAAATGTCGTTTTGTTTCCCCAACGTATGATTTTTCATAATCATCTTTTTAATATTTATATATTTATATATTTTGTAATCATTATTTAATTTTGAACTTAAATCATTTTCGAATTTTCTTGTTTGAAATTTATTAATAGGATCCTTGGATAGATTACCAAGCATCTTCTTTGTTGAAATTTTCCAACATCACTATATTGTTTAATACTAGAATCCAAAGTTTATAGGGCGCTTGCTTGTTATTTCAAGCAATCTATAAATGAGAGAGAGTGGGGAGAGAGAGAAAATATTGTAGAAATGCCGCAATTTATGACAAAGAAAAATGCAAGAATAAGAAAAGAATGGAATGATGATGAGACAAGCCAATCAAAACACTGATAATGAAGGAAGGAGCAAGTATTTTAGGCAGGCTGGGAGGAAGAGGGCATGTGAGAAAAAATAGCTGATGTAAGTTACAAGACGTAGTTTTGTGGGCAAGAATAATAAGACGTACTTGGAGGAGTTATGATTACCAAAGATCAGAGTAATCCCAGTATTACTCGGAACCCCAGGAGGTACATGGGAGATAGCAGTTGGAGGAACTAGGATTGACAAATTAGGGAGAAGCGGTATTCACAAGCATCATTGTTAGGTTCTAAGGAAACCCTCCGACTCCTGGCAACTGATGCGTTTCTTGAGCTGAAATTCACGCAATTCGCAACTTGTGAGAAGGAAAGTAATAATATATTAATACTATTAATAATAATAATCTTAATAATTAAACTAATAAATTTTGTAAAGTTCTTCTGTCGTGAACAAACACTTCAAATTAAATGAATTTCCAAAGTTATATATATATATATATATACGCAAATTTTTTATATTTCGCTCTCTTAGTGCCTACCATACCTATGTCTCGCTCTGTGTAAACTTTTTCAAAAAATCGGAAATTTTTTTTAATTTATTTTTAGTTTAGGTACTTTTTTCATTAATGTTATGTACAAAAATTTTTTTTCACGCTATTATTGTAAACGTTACTTAATCCGGATATCTAACTAGTTTGCCAGTATTTACAAAATAAAGTTTGTACTATGTAACGATAATAAAATTGCGGATAAAACTCTACCAAAAATTAAGCTATGTCACAATACTTACTATTTTTTGCTATTTTTTGTCTATAAAAAGTGGAATTGATCATATTAACAAGCAATCTCTCTAAACCGGACTTCCGAAGTTTTTCATAGTAACTGCAATCATCAGTTAGTAAAAAGTTGATATTTTTAAATAAAAAAATATAATAATTAATTAATATAATATAATAAATATTTCAATAAGATTATTTAGCTTAGTTGTCTAATCCTTCATTAGCTAACTTGCGTAATCTGGGCAAATATATATATATATATATATGAGGCGTGAAATCCACTTTCATACTTGATATATATCATATCTTAGAATACATAT
This sequence comes from Hofstenia miamia, assembly GCA_900660155.1. Taxonomy (NCBI): domain Eukaryota; kingdom Metazoa; phylum Xenacoelomorpha; order Acoela; family Hofsteniidae; genus Hofstenia; species Hofstenia miamia. The sequence goes on from CABFPE010001492.1 coordinate 27,091, forward strand.
GAATGAGCTATAAGAGACCTAAATTATGCCTGACTGAACTGTATCCGAAATATCAAAATTCTAATCAATCAATATTTATGTTTGCTTGATACTTTGTATATTTTATTTGTAGAATGCAGAGGGTTGAGTGACAGAGCTTCATTTGGTTACCTAGAGATTGTAATCCCAATCAGATAAGATCGTGATACATAATGGAATTTTCTTGATCGTAATTTTCAATAAATTCCAAAAAAATTTCGAAAATACATTTAAAGGTTTAATAGCAATTATGATAATTCTTCTCAATTTGCTAATTATTTTTAAAAAATTTACTTGAAGTTAAGTTTGGGCAACTAGATATGGTTAATACCGTCCAAACAATGTCTAGAACTTCAATAAATATATATACATATAAAAAATAATAAATATTTTATGTAGACACGCTTCGAGTGTCTCTACTCATCTTCAGTACAAATTTCAAAAATAATATGATGGTTAATATTAAAATTGTAATTCGTAGATCTTATACAATGTTTAGTTTTTGACTTAGTTGTATAATTAATAGCTTCTCTTTCGTTTCTTTAATGAATATAGCTTTTGAAATTTTTGTATGATTTTGATTAACATAGCAAAGCTTTTCTTTTTAAGAGCATGTTATGACAATATACCTATCTCTGATTAAAAACGTCCTCGAATGCGTCCTGAAATTCTGTATTCCATCTGCAAGAGGAAACTAATGGAGTTGGAATAGATTGTGAAACTGCGATGTCCACGAAGCGTTTGAAAAATTAGGAAAATCTGGACGCATAGGTCTTGGCTGCTTTGTTGGATCTTCTTTATCAAGGCTGGCTATTGAATTTGATGCAATGCGCAGTAGTTTCCAAGTTATTCTCTCTTGTAATTGATCTTTTCTTGACTGTGGTTTATCACTAAATATTCTGTCAATTTCCAACTTAATCATTTTTGTGAATATCCATTTTTAATAGGATGTTTGATATATGTATATATATATATATATATATATATATATATAAATACAATCTCAAAGGTGTATGACATGCATTTTTTATTAGGATATGTTACAATTCACCTAAGACTTTTTACATAAATTTTCTCTACTTCTTAGCAATGATATTCTTCAAGAAATTAAATTAAAATATTAAATACATTTTCCATTAAGAAAACACTCTATTTCGTCTCTTAGAGATACATCACTTTCCTAATTTAGTAGAATAGATTGAATCATCGTTGTTTATAAATTGATGGATTAACCTTTGCGTCATTTCAATTATAAATGAATGCATCATGTAGTAATTAAAATATGAACACTTTCTAATTAGCAGATAGAATAACCGGTAGTATTCTTTATCACACATGATAATTTAGCAAGAGTAAAGGGGTATATATTATTTTACTTAGTCAATTTTTTCCTTCTCCAGTATTTAAGAAAGTCTTAATCAAAACTTGATAATTTAATCGTTAAAACCCTATTATTTTCTTTTAAATATTTAAGAAAATTTAAAATTCATTAAAAATGATAAATTTATATGGAAACTGACTTGATGTTGGCCAAATGTAAAGGATCAAGAAGCTGTTTTCAAACATTCTAATGATAATTAGACCATAACCCTAACCCTTATCCCAATAACGTAAGCCTTTAAATATTTTTCGCTGCACTTACAGTATAACTATTTATTGTTGGCTGTACTTTAATTTGTAAAATTGAATGAGTGAGTTATTACTAATAGCAATTGGTGGTCTAAATATGCAAAATCAGGGCATGAAATAAATTGATCCCACTTTGAATCGAATTAGAAAGAATGAAAGCCAATATTATGAAATAAGCGATTAATTTCATTTTAAAGCTATTTCTAATATGCATTACTTTAAATTAACAAACGGATTTGTCCAAATTTTTGATAATTTTCATTCAAATATGTTAAGAAATATAATATGCCTGTGATATGGACGCATCTGTGGGTTTTTGCGTGTTCATTTAATGAGGAAGTTTTGTTATTAAAAACTATTCCTGTGAGTAAGTCAGACCAAGGCCTACTGTAATCACGGCCTGGCGATTTGCAGTAAAATTAACATAAATGAGGCCGCAGATACACTTCGCCACAGATCAAGATTTGTTCCAACAAATCATTTTAAGTAACCAAATCGAAGAATTAGATATTGTACACATCTATTCACTTTTTGGAGAGCTTTGATTCCTTAAAAATTGCAAAAAACCACCTTCAAATATCATGAGGCCATTAACAATAAACAATCATCCTTCTGCATATCAAAATTTATGATTTGACGTCATAAAAATCAGCGAATATAGACCTACATAAGCAGAAATGTGGATCTAACATTTCTACTTTGAGATGAAATATTTCTAGGAATTTAATTTACTTATTTGCCTGTGAAAACCTTTAATTTTTTGATGAACTTCTTTTTTGTTGCCAAGTAAATAAAATGGCTGAAATTCCACAAATTTTATTGGAATTGTCGGTATTATTTGTATTGCACATTTGGAGAAAATTTTACACCAATTCCTTACTTGCAAGAGTGTTTATTGCTACTTTTCGTTTTTTGTACTGCAAATCACCAGGCCGTGATTAAAGTAGGCCTTGGTCAGACCCTTAGCCACGGGGGTTGGTGGATGAACCCTTCCTGGAAGGTCAGGCAACCCCTCCTGTACAACAAACCTAAAAGCAAAATTATCATGTAAAAATAAAATTTCTTAATTCAATTGTGCTTTCAAAAATGCATTGAAATGCGTTTCTAAAATCTATTTTGTGTATATTTTCGAAAAATCACTACTAGATTACCCTCCCCGTCAGAAAATTTCGCCACGCCAATACATCAACACAAAATTGAAATGGTGTACAGTCTTGGTAAACTTTCAAGTGAAATTTTAGGAAAGTCGAAATACCCATCAAACCCGTCTGAATGAGTGTTGACCCCCATTAGTTGATGATGCTGGTTGCGGGCCTGGTGTAAGTACAAGAAAGTATGAAGTTTTTTCAGTAAGAAAATTTGTTTTAGAAAAACATTTAAATTCTTACCATAGCGAATGTTCAGATAATAAGGTGGCTTAGTGCCAATGGCAACAGCAACTACCCTAAAATATTTTGATTTCTGAAAATACACTTTCCGATCTCCGTTCAGGCGCGTCGTCCACAAACTCAGAATTCGTCGCTCAAATGAAGACGAAAAAGAAATAACAGACAATTTTCTAACTTGTGGTGTTTTTACACTTTAAATATCTTTATTAGTTTGTAGTTATAAAAAGCCTTTAAAAACTTTTGAGATTTCAACACATTTCTAGTAGAATTATTAGAAAAACGAGATTCAGACATCTATGTTATTCATAAACCTTACCTTACCTAAAATGATTCAATCAAATTGACAAAAAAAACGAAATTTAAAGACATATATTATAGAGCAATTTAGTATAGACATTTTAGAAGTGATATTGTCCACAGAATACGAAGTAATTTATTATTGTGCAATATTTAATGTAATTTTATAATGTATTCAAGATGATGAATTAATATTTTTATTGTAAATTATTTATTTACCATATTATATGTAGTAATCAGAAATTGAAATTAATTAAGAATCTAAATTTCGTTTTGAAGGAAATTGCTATTCTGAAATCTTGCTTTAGTAGCAATTAGTTAGTTTCTTTATAACAGGTTGCTCTTCTTCAATCATCTGCTACATTGCGTTTATTAAATAAAGTCTTTACGAAATTGAGTCTATGATTTTCTATTTCGTCTAGAATTGACAGTAGATAAGAGCGTTTTTCCGGCATGGAACGTTTCAGTTTTTAAAAAAAACGGGAGATGAAAAAAAAGAGTTAAACTGAATAATCAGTCTTAGGATCGCCTCCAATGATTAGTTCCTGCCCACCAAGCGTTTCCCGACACCGAGACAGTATGGCCCAAGCATTACTTATCATCAAGATGACCCTTAATCTGGTGTAGATACCCGTTATCACTTGACTGGGCTTGGTATTAGTTTGAGTTGCCAAGCGGTATGCTATCTTGGACAGCGATTTTGAAGCAGTATCGCCCCATTCTCCATAAGTGCTCACAACGACTGGAACACAGATCCAGTTTAATTCGTTACATTTATTGGAGTTGGCGTTTCTCTTAGTTTCCTCGGCGTGGGCAACTGTTGAACCTACAGTCATACTCGCTGATTGAATATTTTTATATTTATGAATATAGATATCTGAGAAAATTGCTCAGCTCCTTACTGACTTTTTGCTATTAAGAGTTACATTGTTCCAAAGCATTGATAATCAGATAATATTTTAATCCCTGTTTACAAAAAAGAACCTGTCTCTATGCATTCTCTTTGTTTCCTAATATGTTTCTGGTATTTAACGATTATCGCCAACCCAATTGCTAAAAGAATCCTCGTATTTTTAGAAGCTTTATATAGATGTATAGAAATCGTTAACAATAACTGGAGATGCTTCTCTAAGCAACATGTGTTTCTAAGCGAAGTCTCATAGAATTTTTTTAAAAGCAGTTCATGTTTCTATTAGAATATCATGGGAACGCCACTTGCCTTGAATTGGACAACGTATCTAAATAGAATTTCGCGACGATAATAGAAAACCAATTTGTTTAAATTATATATTCTGTGTATACTGACTACTAACAAACGTACGTTTTTATTGCTTCAGTACAGCTACTGCAAAATTTAGCAACTTTAATTCAATTAATCTAAAAGTGTGAAAAAACTTTAAGTATTGAATTATAATATAATGCATTATTTTTATCACTAAGTTGGTGAAACTTTTGAAACATTTCCTTAGGAAATTCCTGAAAAATGCTGACTCAGTTAAGCAAAGCGTTTCTTGAACAAACAAAGATCAACAACCGAAATGTATAGACAAAGCAATAGGAAAATTGATTAGAGTAAAATGAATAGTACCATTAGAAGTAAATTATTACAATTTCGTGCTATTGTCTTTTTATCTTTTAGATAATTCCTTACTATTTCCATTTATAGTGAATAAACTACCGAAATGTTCAACAACAAAACGAGGGTGATGATTAAATAAAATTTTGAATGCACTCAATGTGGAGTGGGTTGGTTTAACTTTTTATTCATGTTTTACAATCAATGACACATTTATAGCATAACAAATCAAATGACGTCAAAATTCAATGAATAACAGACAGAACTATATGTGCCCACACAGTGGCTTAAATTAAACCAACCAGAGTGCTATGACAGTACATTCTCATTATGAAATTATAATTAACAAAGGAATTGAGACACACATCATCCATAAATATAAAATTACTTCATACAATTGTTTGAACTAACTACAATCACAGCTATCTCAAAGTTCTTCAAATATTTTATTGCAATACATATACTGTATATATATAT
>CABFPE010001493.1:0-29606 GCA_900660155.1 Hofstenia miamia
CTCAGTATGTTGGTAGCACTCATTTGCCCGTGTTGGATAAATGTCCCCTATTGCTAACACATAAAGAAAAAATGAATACCATCCCCATCATACATCATGAAAAACAAAATCTCGTGTATAAACCTGTTTCAAAATCATATATCAATAGAATAACAATGAAATTTTGTACTGAGCAAGGCTATCCGGTGAGATTCAGTGGCACAGGACGATTGTATATCACACTTGATATTCAAACAAAAATGGAAAAAGGCTAGTGATATTGTCAATTGGAAATAACACTTTTGCATTGATGTAATTTGTGAATAGTGCATAATAAATTGATTTTTTATTTCACTAGCAAAACATTAATTTGTACGAGTTCAAATGCCTCATTATAAAATACATTTGTGTTTTATCAACTTGACAGTGATTTCTTGTGTGACGTAATAAAAACATTGTTAATTTTTAAACATAATTGCTTTTACTTAATAAATATGAATGCTTTAAACTAGAGTGTTCACTTGATTGACAGGAAACGTGTAGATTGACACACAAGTAATGGTTCTTGTAACACTAGTATCTGACAGATGTGGAGAAGATGGAGTCTGTCGCCCTGCGGGGTTGGGCGAATTTACTACATATTTGAATGAACCAATTAATAATGCACACGACGTAGCAGATATTGATATTGGGTACCCATCAAAATTTCTTAATCTTAAGACAGTGGTGGGTTTTGAAGAAAAAAGATGGAACCAAAATTCGTTTGCAGTTTTATTCCAAACACATACATAGCTTTGAGGACCTGTATAAAGATATAAACTCCATTCTTAAACCCAAGGGTATTTCAATACAATTAAATTGGTTGGTAGATGCTTACAAGCAACAAACAAGTCAGAATACGAGGTGGATTTAGACCAGGCTGGCGAAATGCTAGGATTTTATGGAAAAATTTATCCAAATACAACAACTGATGCCAGCTATGAACGCAATATATATGGTGGGAATCATTTTTTATTGGTACAAGCCGATATTATCAAACCTCAATTTGTTGGTAGTACTTGATTACCACTACTGGATAAATCCCCATTGCTGTTAACACAAATTGCCAAACTGAGTACCATGCCCATAATACATCACATAAAGTGAAATCCAATGTATAAGCTGGTGTCAAGATCATACATTGATAAAATAAACATAAAGTTTTGTAGTGAACAAGGTCAGATGATAGAATTCACTGGGACTGGAAGCCTGTATATAGTGTTGGATATTCGCACATAATGATGGAAAATAAAAAATTATTTCATTTAATGTTTGTAGTTTTGTGTTTTTAATTAAATAAATCTATTGACATTAGTTTTCCAAGTTGTAAAATGCAACGCAATATTCAGTTTTTACAGAGATTGAGTTATGGATGGTTGAATTTCTCCCAGCGTGGATAAGTTATTTTTACATTTAAATAATACGATTATGTGAAAATCGATTTCTTGTGCATGTTTAACATGAATAAAAAATTTTTGTTAGGGAAAACACAACATCTCTTATTGGTATAATGTGTAAATAAAATAAAATACAAAAGAAAAATAATTTACCAAAAAGAAGCTCTGTTTCCATCACATTTTCAAATAACTAAATTTTGTTTGATATATTTTACAAGTAGGTGATTTTGCTCAAACATCATAGAACTAATCTCAAAATAGAAAATTAAATTTATATAATAAAATTGTTTGCTTAAAAAACAAAATTTACCAAAAATATTATAACAAAATAATTGAAAAGAAAAATTATTTTTAAAAATTGATGTGTTGTTTTAAAAAAGTTTATATCTCCGCCATTCTCTTTGTTACAATTTAACGTCATACAGTTGGATAAATGAATCAATAATATGAAGTCAGTTTTAACATTGTAGTGAAGCTGCTTAACCACTTCCAAAAAAGAACTCAGTACGTAATTTTTATTTGTTTATTCAGTTAAAACTCTGATAAAATATTTTTACAACATACATGTTTTGTGGAATAAACGAATTTTATGCATTAATATATATTCATCATACATGTAAATTATATATATGCTTTTGATTAAAAGTAAATTATGAAAAAGTCAAAATGTTTTTAATTACTTTTGCAATTGATTGAATTGACTAATGAGAATTATTTAGACTCAATAATTTTTTTAACTAACAATGCAAACTGTTTTTTAATCGCTTTTGTTTCATTGTGCAATTGACTTACTATAATTATTTTGACTATAATTTTTTAACTTGTGTTGCAAATTACGAACTTATGCTTTGGTTTCATTGTTACAGTTGACTTACTATAATTATTTTGACTATAATTTTTTAACTAACAATGCAAATTACGCATTTATGTTTTTTGTTTCATTGCTAGTTGACTTACTATAATTATTTAGAAATAATATTTTTTTAACTAGTATTGCGAATTATGAATTTAAATTCTTTGTAAGCGTTTTTGCTATTGAAATTAACATACATCTCACTATATGCGTTTCAAGTTTATTACATTTAGATCAAATGCAGAATTGTGACTAATTTTGTGATATAATACATTGGAAGAGTTGAACACCGTGTGACGCATACAATTGTGTAAACAAAAGCCTGTAAATCAAATAAAGTTGAATAATTGTGTGCAAGTCGATAAAAGATGAATCAGTCACCAAATGTTTACAACCTGTAAAAAACATGGAAAAGTCAACAAAGCAGTGAAACCCGGAAAGCCCATGTAATGTGTGCAGCCATATAACATTTTAAAAAGCAAGTAAGAGTGAAAAGAAATGGAAAAGATGATGAATGTGTATCAGTCACCCAATGTGTACAACCTGTAAAAAATCAAATAAACCAAAAGAGAGTGTAAAGAAAAGTTAGCCATATAAAAGTTGGTAAAAGATGCAAATGTGTATAATTATTTTTGAAAAAAATGTATATGAGTGTCTATAAATTATATTAATAAATAAGATTGCATGCAGCATTTTTAGGAGGCGAATTTCGTTTTTATACATAACCCGTAGCATTGGGAGTAAAGGCTGCTTTAGTGGGAATTTTTGTAATGTGTTTGACGGCATTTGTAAAAAGGGTCTATGTGTGTTTGAAAAGCGGTGTTAATGCGGAGGCTGCTGGGTAAAATATCTAGAACTGGCGGTGGCTGTCTTTTCATCAAACGACTGCTGGTTGAATACATGGTGCAGCAGGGTGTTAAAAAAGACTTTGATAGACTGCAAGTCTTCAAAAACCTTTTTGGAGTAGTGGATTCCATTTTTAGTGAATACATTTCTATAAACAGTAGATCCTAAACAAAAATGTTAGAATGATTGAAAACAGCATAATTTAAGAGTTTGGCTTTTTTTTTAATAAGTAAGTCTAGTTCAACCAATTTTTTGTTAAACTCCTCGTTCTTAGGAAAAGGAGCTATTTCACCAAGGAAAACTTTAGCTGAACTAAACTTAGTTTTAATAGCATTAATTGATTTCTTATATTTATCTGTAAAATTTTCTTTCTTTTGCACTATATCACTTCTGAATATCGTAATGTAAATTTTTCAATTCAGGATAAAGAGCTACTACATCTGCTGTGTCTTCAATGATTGCTCCTGGATAAGAGTGAACGCATGTGGAAGCCCTTAGTAATCCCGTAGCTTTGAGGTGGCGATTCATAGATGATCCAATTGCAAGGAATTTAGCATCCGCTCTGAAACATTTGGGGTGATGTATCTTCTTATCTGTTTGAGAGAGCATATGTTTAAATTGTGGTTCAACTTGCGTGGTTTTGGTTGGCTGATTAGGATTGCGTTTATTTGATAGCTGCTAACATGTTGGACAAGATAATTAGTTCATCTCTTCCAAGATTCTTGAGAGGAGCTAATAATTTCGTTTTCTTTAACTCCTCTTCAGGTAAAGCAAAATGGCAATGGAAATTTGAAAATGAAATCAATGTTGGTTAACTCTCTAGCATTAAAACATTATAGATAATGTAATGCTTTATATAATAACATAAACCACTTATTAATAAATAAAATCGATTTTCAAAATAAATGGCAGCAAACATTTATAAGGACATTTCTTCGACTATGAATGACAAATATTCATATTCTAAGCATGATGATGCTTCATATTTTGTAAGATACTTTTCATTAAGATATGTTGGAATATTTCTAACAAGGGCTCACCTTGCAGTATACTGCAATTCCCATTATATACGCATTCAACTTATCATTCGAGGAATTCTAAATTCAGAAAAGTGAAGTTTAAAAACAATTTCTTAAAAATTCATTTTAAACTCAGCAATTGAACTATGGAGTTGCATTCTAATAGAATTAAAACAAATCAAAAGTCGCAGAAAATTGAAAAGTCAAATCAATGACTATCTCCGTAATAGCGTTCTGTGGTGCAGCCACGCAATTTTCTTGACCATAGCTGTCATTGGTTGTAGGCAGCTGTTGGCCGTAATGCTTTAGCTGTAGCCGGCTTTAGTCATGATTTTTTTATGGTAGTCCTCGCTCTTTACTACTACCAATTGAAATACTGCTATTTTCAATGGAATGATTAAAACATCCTCATAGTTCAAACAGTTAAAGAAAATGTTCAAAGTGACTAAGTTTTAAAAACAAAAATACAATTAAAAATCATGGAAATAAATTGTTCATGGTAATGTTCAGAAATGAATCTTGCCAGGATTTTGAACGTAAAACAAAATGCATGGCTGTACCGGCTGTTGCTATTTGGCAGTAGCATGTGGTTGGGCACGGCTACTGCTGGTGCATGGCTAAGGCGCGGCCATGATCGCAGAACAGTACTCTGAAGCCGCATATTTTTAAAATCAGTTCTATGTCACGGAAAGGATTTCAGGTTTTCTAAAAATATGTCATTAATTAGCAATAAACTGCGTGTACTGTAACTTCAGTATCAATGATTTTTGTTATTGTGCTTTATTGTTTTTTGCATTTCATCCTACATTCAAATTATTACTTACTAATGTTTGATTATTAAGCAAAATAGTGAATAAAACAGTAATATTGAATGAAAATTATTTCAATAAACAAAGATTATTTAAAAGAGAATTATTCATGGAATCAATTCTTCCAGATATGGCACTCCATCCATATTTGTTCAAGACTGCATTTCGCTATATATTATTCACATGTATTTTCGGATATCGTACTATTGTGTAAAATATGTTTCTGAATTAATAGTTAAGCAATAAAAGTTGTTATAGACATTGTCCTTCTTTCTTCCAGTAATATATTTAGGTATGGAATATCTAAAGTCTCCACTTAAAGAATCAACAATATTGCTCAATATTTACATTATAATTATGACTTGAAAGATAGGAAACTACAAATGTACAGAAGATGATTTCTTCATAGTCTACTAATTGCGTTTTTTCTCTGGGTAGATTCCTTCAGTGCAGAATGGAAAAAAAGCAACATTTCCGCAAAGATAGGATATGCTTATGGAGGTTCATGCTACATATTACTCCATATCCCCTGAAGATGTATTGGAGATTGTTAAGGCTCTCAGTGCACATCCAATCTCATCTTGATGGGAGCCCAGCGAAATATTTGAAGTGTTTAAGGTGACTCATTTAGTCTATCAGTGTTTTTATTCTTTGTTTGATTTTCGGGGAAAATATACTGTTTGTGTGTTTCAAACAGAAGATTTTGAGCTTTTGTAGTTTACTAATATTTTTTGAAATTTCTAAAATAGTTCAATTGCAAGTTGACAGTTTATATAATATTCCTAAATGACAAATATTAGGAATATATATAATATATACATGCTTTAATTAATACACTATTATGATATTAGTTTTACACAATGGTCTTTTCTCTGCATTTCATTTTTTTGTGGGATGTACACATTTGCTGACTGTTACATCTTTTGTTGACTTTGCACGTTTTTCAGTTTATTTGGTTTATGACGCTTGCTCACAGTCTTGTTGATATCATTTCCATTGTATTGTGTAATTGCCATAAAAATGAGAATTTGTTTTTCCAGGCAATTAACTGTTCTTCTAGTTGATGTATTGCTACAAACTTGATTCCCTTTTGCTGGATATGATTTCCAATCATTAAATTAGTCAGCTCCATGTTGAGATCGCCTTCTAAATGTACAAATGCTTGTAAATAGCGTATTATTCACATGTAAAAAATATAGGCGCATTGTATTTAGAAGATGGATCCCCAAGATTTTTTGAGAAAATTACAAAATAATAATTTATAGGTAAAAAACAACGTCTATAAGATTGCTTAACTGCAGTATAAACTCTGCTATTACTTGAGAAATTTAATACATATTCAGTTAATATCATCCTAATGGTACAACAAAGTGAAAATCAATGTGTATAATTTATAGTTTTAGTAAGCAACTAGTTAAAAGAATAGGAAATTTAAAATGCATGTGATTAAACAAAGTATTCAACATAGCAAAAATCATTATGTATAATTTAGTTTGAAGGGGTAATTTAAAAACATGCTTGATTAAATGTGAAATATTATAATATAGATGGGTTATGAAAACAAAAGTATCGTCATACCTTGTTATTTGCATGTAGATGCATTTGAAACCAAAATGCATTGCCTTCAATCTTTGAGTTTCAAGATTGCCTTCCAAATGTACAAATGCTTGTAAAAAATATAGGCACATGGTATTTTAAAGATAGATTGCTAAGAACTTCAAGAAAATTGCAAACTAATATTTTGTAAGTGTAGGAGCTTTACAATATCACCCATATACCAAGTGTTAGGTCGAATATTGGTAAATATTATTACATGCTTGATTAAAATACAAGAGTTAGGAACCAGAAATATTAGTGTCACATGTAGTATTTATTCAGAAATCGAAATTGCCTTTATCATGTAAGTCTATATTTCATATGTCTGTAATGTTTAAGTATTAATGAACATCTTCCTGTTTTGTATTAGCAAAAAATGAATTAAACATATATAATTTTTTATGGATAGGAAACATTGGAGAAAATGAATTAATTATTATAAACATGTGGAATTTTTTACAATGAAAAATAGCAATGTATTTGAAAAAACAAAAGATGCAATTGCCTATATCAGGTAAGTCTAAATTTCATATGCCTTTAATGTTTAGGTATGGCGAATATTTTTCCGTTTTGTATGTTGGATATTAGTGAAAAACAAATTGCAAGGAATTTTTACAATGAAATCGCAGCACATTTGAAAAAATATGAAATATAACCATTTGCATGTAATGTATAGACCCTTGAAAAACTAAATAAATTACAATGATTGTGGATGTTAATTAGAATGTCTGTAATTTTTTACAATGAAAAATAGCAATGTATTTGAAAAAACGAAAGACACAATTGCCTTTATCATGTAAGTCTATATTTCATATGCCTTTAATGCTTAAGTATGGCGAATATTTTCTATCTTGTTTTTGAAAATGTAAGTCTATATTTCATACATCTATAGTGTTTATGTTTAGTGAAATATTTTTCTGCTTTGTATTTGGATAATAGTAGAAAATAAAATGGGTCTTGCGTCTAACTATTTTCCTTAAAACAGTGTTACATGTTTAAAACATTGTTGCAATAAATACATTTTAAGTGAAACTTGCCATCAAAAATATCAGTTTGCCTAAATCCTAGGAATCAAAAATCATCACTTTGGTTCAAAGAAATTTATCTAAAAATTAATTTGCTCAATTTAATTTTGTCAAAATCATTTCATCACTAGATGGCGTCCGATAGAATCTACTCATTACCCTTTGCCAAATAGTCATGGGTGTTACAAGCACTTCAGGTTGTCCCATTGGAACGGGGTCTAGCCCGTCTCTTACTTCTATAACAGGTGATAATTTAATGAATTATGAGTGGGTGTGGCTAAAAGATACAAATATTCATACATTACATAGCTAAACAAAAAATAATTTTAGAATGTATGTGTGTAGTTTTCCACCCTCAGAGGGATTAGTATATTGAAATATTCATGTATTTATAGTTAAAGAACTTGTTATATACACTAGTCCTAGTGTGTTTGCTGAATAATACGCAGTGGTATTAAATTTCGTTAATTCTTGTTATTACCCAGAAATTGTTTTATGTTTAACAAAACCTCTAATATATGTATATATTCAAAGAGTGTTTTTATGATATACATATGCATACAGTTTCCTCAAACATATAATAAAAATCTCAACAATGAGTGTCTTTGCAAATTTTTCCATTAATTGTTAACCAGTGATTTCATTTGTATGAAATAAACTTTTTAAAAATGGATGAACTAACTTGAGTGAATAAAAAGTTACTTGTCATCATCATTTTGTATGAATGGTGGGAATTTTTGCCTGCACATAAATTTCATTTATGTTAGTAGTAGTAGTAGTAGTAAATAGATTTATTTCAAAAATTATAAAGAATAATAAGTTACAGGATAGAAAATAAAATCAATAAAAATTAAACACTACTAACACTAGCACAATTCACACAAAAGCAAATCAATACTCTACGGCAACTGCTCACAGCACTATCATTGGAAATAAAATAATTCCAGAAGAGTGTTTTCAATTTCTTCTTAGTTAAAGCAGAATCTTCAAATAAGTTAATGTCTGGTTGCAGATGAATATATTGGCCATTGCCACAATACGATTAAAATAAAATTTTCCGGATATGTTATTCATCACCTTAGAAGATTTGAATAGCAACTCATTGCTAGATCGTAGACCAGGTCTATTGGGTAAGTAATATGTGATAAAGTTAGGTAGTTTAACATCATACATATTAGTTAAAATTCTATGAAAGAAGAGTACATCCAATAACTGCAAATTTAAGGAGAGAGGTAATATTTTCAAATTTAGTAGTCTTTCTCTATGATCTACACCTGACGTAATCCATGAAACAATGCACCGAAAGAATAGTTCTAATTAGATAGTATCCATGGAGGAAAGACTCCAGAATTGTGAAGAAAATAAGAGTTTGTTTAGAATTAAAGATTTTACTAAGGACAACTTTACAGACGAATGAGTGTTGAATGGAATATTCCTTTTTAAGTTCATAAAAGTGATGTTGCAGCTTTTTATTTTTTTAGCAATATGTTCAGACCATTTTAAATTACTGTTTATTGTGATGCCAAGATCAGCTGCCGAATCCATACAAGTTATAGATTTACCTTCTATGGAAACACAAAAGTTGGGGTCAAAAGGAACAGAGAATAGCTGGAATATATTTAAATTACATTTGAAGTCATGTTGAATTCGTCCAATCAATTAAATTATTAATATACGTGTGGAGATCTTCTATTGAATTTGCAACGATTTTTAGGTTTGTCAGCACACAAAAATAGAGTACTTTTCTTGCAAAATGATGGTAAGTCATTAATGTATATAACAAATAATAAAGGACTGAACCCTGGGGAACTCCACTAGACTAGTAACATATTTAAATTCAGATTGTATGTTATTGATTTTCACCGATTGTTTTCTATTACTTAAGTAAGAGGAAAGAAGACTCGGAAATTTGCCACCGACTCCCAAATCTTTTAGCTTTTTCAACAATCTCACATAATCCACTTTATCAAAAGCTTTAGAGAAATTTGTGTAAAGGATTACAGAGAGATTTTTATCTTCAAGGTTAGAAAGTATTAGATCAGGAAAAGATAGTAATTGTAAAGTTATTGATATTCATTTAATAAAACCAAATTGTGAAGGAGATAAAGTACACATAACTATAGGATATAGACTTTTGTAGATTTATCTTTTAAAAGCTAGTGAGATTTTGGGCAAAATGCTTATAAGACGATAATTTTTAATGTTATGTTTATCACCAGATTTGAAGATAGGAGTTATTATAAAATTCTTCCAACAATTTGAAAATTCTCCTAGATTGATGTAGTGCTTGAAGAGAACGTAAACATGTGGTGTAAGTGCCTTTGCATATTTTTTCAAAAATAAATTGGGAATCCCATCTGAGCCACAACCAAAAGATGAACAATTTAATAAAATGTCATCAACTGTCTCCAAAGAAATATCTAATTCATTGAAGACATTGGTATTCATCTGCAATTTGGCTGAATGAAGTAAAATTCAAACAAAAATATTCATTGAATTTATTAGCAATTTCATAGCTGGATGAGTAGGTGAAATCCAAATAATACATTTGATTGGGGAGATGTGATGCTGTCAAATTTTTAAGAAGCTTATAACAGGCGTTAGGAGATGCAATATCAGCAAAACTATTGACATAAATAGTTCTGTCAAGCTCTATGGATTCAAAGAGATCATTTACCAGGCTGATAAAACGTGAATATGTACCGAATTTTTTAGCATTGCATGACATATTGAACAGGTAAACCGAATGTGAAGAAAAATAGTTGGATAGTATTCTACGAACAAGCCTTCTCTTTGGCGCGCACATATCAATAATATATTTCTTATTGTTATACCAAGTGTCTATAAAATCTAATTGTCCAGTTACATTTATGTTAGTAATAAGGGTATCCAACATATAATTCAGTTCTGATTCATTGGCTTTATTAAAAGAATATGTACTTGTCTCTGTAAGACTATGGCAATTAATAAGAGATGGTAGATCAATATTATCATTAAGTTGCATTTGCAAATGTAGAAGAGAGTGATCAGAGAAACTATTATCGTTGATCGCTTCAATAACTTTGACATTATTTTGGTCAGATCTAAAATATTGCCAGAAATATGAGTAGGGAAATCAATAATCTGAACCATGTGGTAGGAACTCAGGTAATCAATTAAGCTCATATCGTCAACAACAGAAGTGTAGTAGGATTCCCAATCAAATTCAGGAATATTAAAATCACCATAAATGAAGATATGCTGATTAGGCCTTTTCACCTTCTTCATTTTACAAAAGTTATTAAAATCTGAAATTCCCAACTCGATTGCTTCTATCAAAGTAGTAGTATTCACAAGATATTTGCTTGTAGAAGGGTGGTTATAAATACAAATCACAAGCAATGCTACAACTACGAGATCAATAATAACCCCACAAGCAAAGTTAATTCCATTACCAAGCGAAATCACATTGAATTTTAGATCAGAGTGAGTTGCAATTAAACATCCGTCATGCTGTTGAATCTCCCTATCNAATATGTACTTGTCTCTGTAAGACTATGGCAATTAATAAGAGATGGTAGATCAATATTATCATTAAGTTGCATTTGCAAATGTAGAAGAGAGTGATCAGAGAAACTATTATCGTTGATCGCTTCAATAACTTTGACATTATTTTGGTCAGATCTAAAATATTGCCAGAAATATGAGTAGGGAAATCAATAATCTGAACCATGTGGTAGGAACTCAGGTAATCAATTAAGCTCATATCGTCAACAACAGAAGTGTAGTAGGATTCCCAATCAAATTCAGGAATATTAAAATCACCATAAATGAAGATATGCTGATTAGGCCTTTTCACCTTCTTCATTTTACAAAAGTTATTAAAATCTGAAATTCCCAACTCGATTGCTTCTATCAAAGTAGTAGTATTCACAAGATATTTGCTTGTAGAAGGGTGGTTATAAATACAAATCACAAGCAATGCTACAACTACGAGATCAATAATAACCCCACAAGCAAAGTTAATTCCATTACCAAGCGAAATCACATTGAATTTTAGATCAGAGTGAGTTGCAATTAAACATCCGTCATGCTGTTGAATCTCCCTATCGGCGCGAGCAGCAATTACAAATTGAGATGACATAAAGAGGTTTGAGGTAAAGTAAAAATCAAACCATGTTTCCATTAAGCAAATAATGAGACATTGGGATTTAATCAAAAACGAAAAAAGCTTTTGACGTTTTACAGAATTAGTTAAACCATGATAATTTGTACAAAGAACACTAATTTCATTTGGGTTCTTAAAGGACTTTAATGGTCAATCTATATTGACTTTTATTCCATTATTATACAATTCGAGTTTTCTAATTTTTAATAGTCTTTTATCAATTCCACTTTGAATAAGTTTGTGTAATATTTCTTTCTTCTTTTTTCTGTCTCTGAACCTAAGATCAGGAAATATTAGAATATCTAGTATTGATAATTATATTTTATGGAAATTCGATAATAAGCATCGCTTATTCCATTCTGATCCAACATCAACTATCATTGGCCTAACTTTGTCTTTGTTGTACTTACCAACTCGAAAAGCATTTTTAATGATTGACGGATCAGTTTCAAGATTCTTAAAAAGATGTATTAAATTTTGTCGATCTTCATAGAAACCACTTTCTTGAATTCCGGTGATTTTAACTCGTTTTAAGTAAGAATAAGGATTGTCTTCATTATCAGTAGAAGAGTTTGGCTTTGGTTGAACAATTCGATTAGAAGATTGAGCATGATCCAATACAGAATTTAGTTTAAGCAATTGTTCATTAATTTGCTTGCATTTTTCATCAAGGTTGTTCAGCTGTTCCTGGACTTTTTCTTCAACAGCTGACATTTTGCTAAAATTGCTATCCGCACATTTTTTGCATACCATTAAGAAGTGCTTGTAATATTGCTGTATAGATTCAATACACGAGATCGAAAAACCAGTACATGTTTTACTTAAGTTTAAAGCGGTTTCACAATAAAAACAGGTAAAGTATTTCGATTCATTCGCAATAGAATCTTTGCATGGTGCTACATTTATCAATATTAGCAACCAGGTTTTCTTGTGACATCAACAACTTGTAAGCTATCGGAGTGATTGAAAACACAACCGATCACTATCAGCACTAATAACTTTTTTTGCTTAAGCTTTTGTGTTAAAGCGTTTATCGAATTTATTGATTTTCATTAATAAAAAATGTTTCTCTGTACAGTTTGCAATTACATTCATATATAAATTTCAAAGCTTTTGGTATAGTATTTAATGTTTATTGATTTTTATTCTATATATTGTGTAGTCTTTTCAGCAAATAGTAAAGTTTATCTCTCAACTACATAATGTAATTTGTAGAATGTTTTAAAATTGGTATTTATGTACGATATTAAGTGAAAATACATAAAAACAAAACCATTTATGCTTCAAAATACGGAAATAAAATCTGAATATACAATAAAGAATAGTCGAATTTAATTGCATGTACGTTTTTCTTTTTTATTTTTGAAGATTTATACTAATACTGCGAGGAAATTTTCATTTTATTCAATGGCTCTGACGATTGATGTGGTAACGGTTGAATTTATTCAACATTGTAAGCTATTTTTGATTTTAATAAGTTAATATTACTAACTTTGTTTCATGTGATTACGATATATTATAAAATTTTGTAATGTTTGTACACGTTTAGTATTTTTGCAAGCAAAAATTTGCACTAGAGTTGTGGAAAATATATATTAAAGAGAATTTTTTTCTATCACACATCAATAGTGGAGCAACAAAACTTAGAACATTAGAAAATCTAAAGTCGACTTCTTCTTTCACATATTTTGATTATTAGTGCTTTTTTGGAATATTATTTTTAAATCTATACGTTTAGAAACGTAAAGTTGAAAGGTATACAAAATCAAAACGCTATGCAAACGAAAATTGTCAAATGTGTTAAACAGTGTACTAATGAAACCATAGCAAATCGAAAAATGTCAGATGTATTAAAATCCTAGCAATGCTTCGAACTCTAGAACTAAATCAAGTAATAAAAATACATATCTTAGACTTTCAAATGGTATAGAAATGTTTGTAAATCCAAAATATATTGGGATTCTCTCTAATGTTATGCTTTAGAAACTATACCAAGATCAGGTTTTATTTCAAAAATTCCATATCTGTATATGATTTTGGTACATATTGGGTGAAATCCGGTTTTCCGATTGTATATTGCGAGATAAATATCTTATACTTGAACTCAATGAGAAAACTTAAATTATATATTTCATTTTATCTTTTACACAAGAGCTGCTGATCAATAAATCATTTTACTTTACTAACATTTTAGGTTTGTGGCATCTATCATTTACATAAATGTATAAATTGGGAAAAACATTTTGTGATAATACTTGAGATTTTTTCAAAACTGAAAAAAAATTATGTTTCATATGATTTGAAATATATTTTATTTAATTTACAAAGTGGTTTAAATTTCATGTTTACATAGTTTAAGATAGACTGTTTATTAATTTAGTAGATAACAATCCTTACGATTGGATACATTTGACATTTGAACACTGAGATATAGATAAGAAAGTATGTAATGTTGATCTTGTCTGTGAAAAAGTGCAAGTTTGTACACATGTGAGTATAAGCCTACAATTGGTATAATTTAATTTTAAATTGTTGAAGAAAGAAAACTACGCTGAAAAATTTCCGTCTTTGTGGTGAACTGTTTTTATAAATAATCTCTAATAATTCACATGTTTGATTATCTTAGAAAGGGTATAAACGCTCTTCTGCGATACTATTTTTAGTTTTATAAATATATTTTTAAGAAATCGTAATACATTTTATATTTTGACAAGCAAATTTTTACAGCATTTCTTAAATTGTAATCGTTTATATATTTCATCGTAAATAAAAATGATTTTTGCTAAATTTCCACCTTTCACCGCATTTGCTTAAATTGTAATCATTTATATGTTTCATCGTAAATAAAAACGTATTTTGTTGTAAATTTTTGACATCATTTTGTTAATTGTAATAATTAATATATTTCATTATAAATAAAAACGTTTTTTATGAAAATTTTTAACATCATTACTTTAAAATGTAATCATTTATATACTTTATCGTAAATAAAAACGTTTTTAATGTATATTTTAACATCATTAGTTTAAATTCTAATAATTTATATATTTCATCGTAAATAAATACGATTTTTATGTAAATTTTTACAGCATTTGTTTAAATTGTAATCGTTTATATGTTTCATCGTAAGTAAAAACGTTTATATATATATATATATATATATATATATGGTTTTAGGCTAGAAATGTACATATTGTGATTGAAAGATCTGATACATATTTGCAAGCAGAGTTGGAAACGGGAATAAATTCTTATCCCGGTCACGTCCCAGGCCCGTTCAAGCTTTATGCTGAGCCCGTTTTTATATTCTCGTCCCGTCTAGTACACTTCAAGCGGTTTTTGAAAAAAATGTTTGGTTCATTGTGAATGCAATTTGCGGATGTCAAAAAATAATGTTTGAATATTAGTAGAGTATTAAATCTAAACAGCAAAAACGTCTCTACAATTTCTTGGTATATTCTTACATTTAATTATTCGTCTAATATATGTACATGTATCTCACAAAATATAACAAAGCAAAACGTTATGCAGATTCATTTTGTTAATTTCGTGGCAATTATGGAATTAATTAAAATTAAAAAACGTCCATTAAGAATTCAAATCCCCTCGTAATAGAATTAAGGAATCTTTTTAAAATATAATCTTGAATATTTTTATACACAAAAAGAAGAACATTTTCCAAAAGATATGAGTCCGTTTTCTGCGGGAGAATTTAGAAGTTCGTCATCCCCAGTCTCTATGACTTGAAATTGTTAAATTAGTTTCATTTTCTTTTGGTTACCGACCGGAATATCCGATATAATCTTCACCACAGCTGCATTTAATTTTATAAATTACATTAGATATATCAGACGTATTGGTTGGCAATTTTATGGAAGCTTTGAATTAAGTTTCTCGATATTTGAAATGAATAGTAATTTTTCTTTGATGAATTCGATTTTTCTCATTTGATTTATTGCAATTTTTGTACGTATTCCCCGACATTGTACCTAAGTACATTCTCAAAATTATGTAAATTTTTTTTAATTGTAACTATTGATGTAATTGACTCCTTAATATAATTATCAATAAAACTGTTTGTGGTATTCATTTTTTCTTAGGTCTGCTGCTGAACTAAGAGATGTACATAGTTTTTATGTTTGTTGTTTTGTAGATTTAGCAAACAAACTGTTTGTTGTAAATTTTCTAGTTTTTACTAGCAAAATTTAGATATCAAATGCGAATATAATTTATATGATATACCAACAATTTCAAAATTCGTTAAACGAAAAAATGCATGTTTGTAATAAGTGAGATATATTTAAAAGCATTGCAAATATTAAGAGTTCGTTTAAAAGGACATGTAAATTTTCATTTCAAAACATTCTGAATAATGACTCCCAGAAGCACTGAATGATCAACTCATTTAATTTCTTGGCCATCGACAGAAATCTCGGCAGATATCTCGAAATCTAATAAGGGACACATTGTAAGTTCTTTACTCTTAACAACGTCAAGATTGAGGTGCATAATTACATCAGTAGCTATGTGGAATTCTTATTTCCAGTGTCGTGCGGTTCTATGTTATGAAGGCAAATTGTATTATTTATCTAATTTCGAAAATAAATGTTTTTTCATTGAAGTGCACACTTTTATTCTCTAAGATGTCATGAAGTATCATACTGATACTGACTCATGTTCGCTTTGCAACCAAAAAAGAAACGATAATGAGCAAGACATTGGATATTAAACGAGTTCAAAACAATTATTTTATGTCAAGTAAATACATAGTTCTGCTTGTTAAACTGATTATGCAGATTTTTCTCATTTTTCTTCAATACACCTTTTTATAATTTTATTTTAAAATGCTTATTAAATAATAGGAAGAGCTATGTCAAAAATTCTGAGAGCCCAATATTTTTTAAAAAATATAGTGAGCTAAAACAAGCCTCTTTGAAAGATTCTATGCAGCGGGCTGAGCCGACAATACTAAAAAAACAAGTTATGCGAATGCGAGCCTGATAAGTCTGATCAGTGGCGCAGCCAGGGGGCAATAATGCCTTTCCGCCCCCTCCCCCGGTTGGTCATCTGTATCTTATTTCGCCTTTTTTAATCCGTCCTGCCCCTTCATAAGTACAATCTCAATTTTGTTCAGTTTGTGTAAAAAAAAGTTCAATATTAATGAGAGAGAGAAAAAGAAAGAGAGAGAGAGAGAGAGAGACTTTACTAGCTTGAAGCGACCAACAGGTTGAATAAACAGGAAATAAAGTTGAAAATATACATAACTACAATAAATATTAAAATTAAAAACTATCTCGTATCCGGTTATTACGACCATAGATATTATACAGGCGAGGAAAATGCAAATCATATTCTAGTTGCCTTTCAGGTGGAATAAAATAATGAAGAGGGTGGCTAATATCGCTAGATAATTGATTCTATAATCTTGTGCATTCACTTGAGCGTCGTGATTTTAGGGTATCGCAGTTCAGTAAGCTACATCCTTCAGACTACGTCAAATAGGGAAGAATTATCTTGAAAGCTCGTCTCTGGATACGTTAATAATTTTAGATTGAGAGAGAGTAAGTGCATGATGCCAAATTGGCGAACAGTATTCTAAGATGGATTGAATAATGAATGTATAAATTTGATATGTGTGGGATCTGAACACCATGGCGTTTAGGGAGAGGGTGAGGGAAGTGCAAAAGTTTAGCCGATTTTTTCACAATGTAATCAGTATTAGCTCCCCATTTAAGGTCACTCTGAATAATGACTCCCAGAATCATTGCCTGATCAACTCATTCAATTACTTGGCCATCGACATAAATCTCGACAGGTATCTCGAAATCTAGTAAGGAACACATTGTAAATTCTTTACTCTTAATAATGTCAAGATTCATGAGGTTAGTATTAGACCATTGCCTCACTTGTTGTAAAAGTTCATGGGAGCGAGAATCATATTTATGATTACAAATTTCCAATATCGTGGTATCATCAACAAATTTAATCCTCTGATGATAATCATGAAGCAAAGTGTCTATGTATAAAATAAATAGCCAAGGGCCAAGAATAGTCCTTTGTGGTATGCCTGTTTTTAGAAATTCACAATCAGATAAAGTACCACAAGGCAATTTAACTTGTTGAGAATGATTCATTATAAAAGAAGCAATCCAATTGACTGCAAAAGAGGATATATTGATATCACGCAATCTTTTGATCAATATGGGATCAATATTCCTCTAATAAATGTACATGTACCTCACAAAATATAACAAAGTAATACGTTATGCAGAGTCATTTTGTAAATTCGTGGCAATTTTGGAATTAATTAAAATTAAAAAACTTCCATTAAGAATTCAATTCCCCGCGTAATACAATTAAGGAATCTCTTTAAAATGTAATCAATGAATATTTTTATACACAAAAAGAACAATTTCCACAAGATATGAGTCCGTTTTCTGTAGCAGAAAACTCATCAAAAAGCATTTCCTCTTTCACAATTCAATATTGCCAAAATACATCACAAAGAACGAAATTGTATCCGTTTAAATACTCAAAAACAGATAATAATTAATTAGATCCAATTTTAGTTTCATTTTTGTAGTCCCGGCCCCTTTTCAAGCAAAAAGTTCTGTCCCAGTCCCGTCCCAGTCCCGTAAAATCCCGTTTACATCTCTGGTTACAAGTGTTTACTATCTCTTTTAGAAAGAAACTAAACCAAGCCAATTCATTTAAGGCTGAGAACATTGTCCATTTCTAACGAAAATACTGCACAAAAAATAATTGAAGAAAAATGGAAAACTTGATTTAGTATTCATTTATAAAACTTACATCCCTTCAAATCCAAATTTATATTCATTTATAAATGCGGGAAAACTTTAATTAATTCATTGACAATTATAACGACATGAAATTGCTTAATTTTTTAAATTTCAAGGTATTCTTATATAAATACAATGACATAATTGGATCATTTTAAAATTTCGAATTGTTTTCAGATGTTTGCAAACCAGATATTACAAACCAAAACCGAACTGATATGATATTTGATAATGCAATTTCAAACTAATAAAAATAAATTTCTAGCAAAAGACAATTTTGACATTTTCAGGGTTGTCCATTGGACAGGTTTTTCTGTCTAATCCAATCCAATACAAAAAATTTTAGAATTGTCCAATTGGAATCCAATCAAATTCCAATCTAATTTTGAGTTTGTTAATCCAAATTTTCTTTTCACCCTACATTGGATGTCTTTGATTTCAAATAATATTTGAGTATAAAGTGCAAATTTTCTTTATGTGATTATTAAGGCCTGGTAAAACCAGAAAAATTGGAATTATTATTACAGAACAAATGCATAGGCTGTATTCGTATAAATTTTGGACAACAATGAAACTAAAATACGAGATCCTATATTCGATAAATACTACTCTCAATACCGGAAATCTTTCTGTTAATATCCATGTTTGTTCATTTCTAAGTGAAGTTTCAGCTCTAAGGTATGTTCACCTCTTATATAGCCTTGCGGCAACACTCCTGTCAGTTGGAGAAAAATGTTTGAACAGGGAGTGTGACAGAATTTTTGAAATCCTAGGAGCAAAGGGATTAAATTTTTTGTCTAGGGTTAGGAAAATTTAAAACTCATCAAAGTGCATAGATGCATTTCTTAGAACTAGAGCATATTAGAAGGAGCCTCACCTCTAAAATTTCAACATACGCAATAGGCAACACGCCGAAGAAGAATCCAATTATTTGTAGCTTTATATTTTCAAACTCCGAAGATGAAGATTGCAAGCAATGCACCATCTTGCTCCCAATCAAAACATTAGAAAGATATGCAAGATGCACCGGGATTTCATTATGGTGAAAACGTTGATATCCTATCATATTGGAAGAATTTCCCTCACAAAAAAAATTAATTAAATATCAAGATCTTATGTAACCACACAAGCTTTAGAAATAGTTCCTGAACTAGCTCAGCTGGACTTACGATTCCCTCATAATTAACCCACACAATGGCACTTTGTCCATCTGAACGAACTCTTAGTTATTAGAAAATATTGTATGCAATGCAGTATATGTAAAAATACAGCAATTCATGTTTTATATTCATGGGTGTCAATGTTATGTAAGTAGGAGATCCATGGAAGTGGGATCAATTCATTGTGCAGCCACAAGAATATTCCCTGGTGTTAGCTTAGAAAGATCTTCCAACAAATATTGTGAAATTATAACTCAAAGACGAATAAACATGGCAGAAGAAAATTTCCCTACGAACCTAGTTATTTTGATTGTGATCAATAATTTGTAACTAATTTCACATTCCGCTGATTAAATTACATTTTTATGTTTTAGCTGGAAAATTAGAACTCTTCCAGAAAGCAAAATTTTAGCATAGTTTATTAAGTTTTCGCATACAAAATATCATAGAACTACTGATAATATAGTGTTTTAAAGCGACACCAACAAAGTTATCTATTCGAATTTCTGCCAAATATGACACCACACACATGTATTTATATCATACCATGCCGTAATTGATGTGCAGGGTCAACTAAAGCACATAAATAGCAATGCAACCAATGAATTTAAGAATTTATTGATCATATGCTGTCCTATTAGAATACAAAAGCGCAATAATACTGATTCAGTCATTATATTCTAGTCAAATAAAATTTTAGAAAACAAACTTATTTTGTGCTCACATGACAATATTGCAATTAGTTACTATGACATGGCGTATTGCATTCAGAGTATTATGTAGGCCCTGCAAGTACTCGAAATTTCTAGTCGGGTCGAGTTTGCTTGATTGAAAACGAATAGTGTAGTGTATGATTGATAAATTAAAAAAACAATAATACCTAATTAAAAACCCTTTCTTCAACAATTTCTTTCAGAGTCAATGAGGTTGAGCATATTGTCTATTGAATGAGCATGACTAATATCAAGATGTTAGAATATATTGATATTAAAGCAGTAGCCTCTCCCTGCTGATTAGATTAACACTTCATTAGCAGGGTTGCGATTTTAAGTTTGTAAACAAACTTCACACTTTATTCAAGTGATATTTTATAAAGGTTCATTCTTTAGTTTAATAACATCAACACTGATTGGTTAGTGCTATATCTATATACAATACAATCATGATCAATTTCAAATGTAACTGATAAAATATTTTTTTCGAGTTTGGAAAACAGTTTATTACTTATTGGTGACTTTACAATTGTGATATTCATAGGCCTAC
The DNA here is from genome assembly GCA_900660155.1 of Hofstenia miamia. Classification (NCBI taxonomy): domain Eukaryota; kingdom Metazoa; phylum Xenacoelomorpha; order Acoela; family Hofsteniidae; genus Hofstenia; species Hofstenia miamia. The sequence continues at coordinate 20,934 of CABFPE010001493.1, forward strand.
ATGGTTTGATAGGACTCGAAATTCGAAATCCAACTAGACTAGAATTTTAAGAGACTGACTCGACTCAACTAGACTCGACTTGAAGCAAAAATATCCCGAGTTGCATAGCCCTAGTGTTATCAGACCCATGTCCAAAGCAAGTATTATAATAGTATGAAGAATTATTAAGAAAACTATATTATAGAAAAATGTGAATTTGGACATTTTTGTAAAATTACTCCAATGAAAATCCATTTGGAATCCAATTAATAGCAAATTTTGTTAGTCCAACAAATTCCAATCCAATTCCAATGTCCAATTGGAATCCAATTAGATTCCAATTCCAATGGACAAGCCTGGATGTTTTCTATTTATCAATTCTTTGCATAATTTAATTAGTTGTTGGATTCTCAATGCATGTAAATCGTGAACATTTCAGTTTGTTTAGTTAGTATGTTTTGTGTGCTAGTTAATGTATATAAAACTAAGAGTAGCATTATAGTAGTGCCTATAGAATGGTTTACATGCCTATAGAATTCAAACGCATTGAACATAGAATAATAAGCTTACAAAAAATAAGCAAATAAATAAATATACTTAGAATATTTTTCTATACTTAATGAAGGTAAAATGTTTTGATCTGGAGTTCTGGTTATGAGTAAAACCATGCATTGAAATCGTATTAAGAGTTGATAAATTCTTGATGAGCTTAAAAAATTTCAACATTTTATTCCACTTCACATTTTAATTAATACTTAAACATTTTGACCATGTATATTCCCATAAAAATATATATATATATGTAGAAAAATTAGAGGAAAACATCCCCCAATCTCCTTGGCAAAATGCTTGCTTCCTAGGTAGTTAGTTAATTTAATATTAAATATCTGTGAACACGAATTGCTGTTTTGGAGTCGAATTGAGTATAAGTCAACATTATACCGGAATTTTGTTGAAAAATGTAAGAGTTAAAACTGTATTGTCAAAATTCCTAATAACCAATTTAGGATACATTACATATGATTTGCATATTTATTTGTTGTGTATGTACATATTTTGATAATTATATAGAGAAGCTTGTTCATAAAAAGATACAGTTTCATGCAGTACAAAGTATTGCAAATATTTTCAAATTTCTGGATAAAATTTATTTCGTATTTTCAAGACAAACAACAATTTTATTTTTAAAGCAATTTTTCTGCTTACTTTATTATGAACTTTACTCTGCTACATGATAATAGTCCTAATGAAAAACTTGTAACAATAAAATGTATGTTATGTTGACGGTTGTAATGATCACCACTTAGGGTATCACTTCAGGCGTTATGGTAGGATAACCAGAAGCTTTAAATGATCAATTGTTAATCCCCTTCGTCTGAGTGATAAGTAGGAATAGGTATAAGGATGAGTACAGATAGGAAGTGCAGTTTGCATGTAGCTATGACAATTAAATTTAGTAAATATTTGCAAATAGAAGATTCTTTCACATACTTTGTTAGGATTTTTTGCTTCATATAAATTATTTCAATAGGTTAATTTTTTCACATCTAATGTGTGAGAGATCTTAGAACCAAGACTTCATATTGCAAAGTGAATCATTCTAATGTCAATGCAGATCCACGTGGTTTATTTTTGTAGATGAAAAAATACTCTTATCAAAACCGTATCAAAAACATTTTAAGCTATAAAAAATGGGTAATAGATTTTGGAATTTTATTAAATCTGACCGCATGATCACCGGGTCACATTGTGTGACTTAGTTGTGACTCTGATTCTTCCGCAAAGATATGAAGCAATTTGTTATTTTTTACAATTTATCAAACACAATAAAATAAAAATGATTAATAAATGTTAAAAACCCATATCAATCTCTTCCACTCAATCAAGATTTCATTTTCATTACATCTAAAAAATACTACTAACATTATGCAAAAAATGAAGAGCCCAAATATTTCCAAAAATTACTACTGAGAATATATTGAGCCTTTTCAATTATGCAATCTGTAAGACAAAGCATTGATGCAAAGCTTACTTATTTGTAATTTTTTTAAAGGTCTGATTAAACTTGATGCCTAAAATTCTTATGTTAGTGATCACATTGTATGACAAATCTATAAAAAGTATTTTACATCAACTATTTTTCTCTTAGGAATCTCGATTTCTATGTCCCAGATGGCATGTTGTGTTGTGTACACAACAAAGTTCAGATTTCTACACAACACACAATGGCAAGCCTGACAAAATATCTAAGGTTTGAGCTACACTTTGAGGGTATTTGTGCATTGGCGTTGACAGAGAGGACAAAAGGAACCATGACCCTTCCAAGTTTTCAAATTTTGGATTTCGAATTTGAGCCTTTTGTTGAAAATATAAAATTTTTTGTATCTATAGGCAGTGCCATAAAACAAGCACTTTGTAGTGGCTACGCACTTGTCAAAAATTTTTGTCAGCAATATTTCTCTGGCTACGCCACTGCATTTCAGCGAGTTTTGATGGATAGTACTTCATTTAATTCATTAATAATCGCTGAGAATTTATACGCTAGGCCACTGTTAGACTGATGCACTTATAAATCTTTTATGCGTGTGGCGGTTTGGGCTTTTCAAATAAATCTGTTAAATTAAATTTCAAAAACAACGTAAACAGTAGATGCATTGTTAGCGCAGGTGGAACCAGCCTGTAGATATTCTTGATCCAAGACAATTGCACTATGTTTTCTTAATAAGCTCTAACTTGCAGGTCAACCTGAATTGCTTCCATCTATGTAGAAAAATAGAAAAGTTAAGATAAGATAAGATATTCCTTATTCAGATAAATATTGGCAATTAAAACTGATAATTTATCTGAATATCGTCAGAAATATAAAAACATATATAAATTACATACAAAATCAAAATATAATATACAATAAATCTAACAACCTACTGAGAAATTACTAGGAGATTTCAAGTACAGGTTGTTGAGTAATTATTGCTGTAGAATTTATATCCTAGCCATGATCGTCATGCGATATATGTTTGCTTAAGGTAAATTGTTTTGTTAAGCATCATATCTATTTTTAGTGGGCTGCAAAATACAAAATTCAGCTTAAACTTCTTTTATAGGCAAACTGTGCATCCTGAAATACATATATAATTTGTTACAATTTAATGCTATAGATTCATTTGCCAGATGCATGGATTTATTATTGCTGATATTGCATGTATCACTGGCATATTAAATTAAATTACGATCAGTCAACATGTGTATATATGCTATTTTAATTATTGTGTTCCTCAAAAAAAATCTTGGTCCCCTTCTTATATATGTAAATAATATATATCATTTATATATATATACTGAAAAAAAGACATTTTATTTGAGGAACACCATTATTACAGTTTGTCAATCTGGCTTACGTTTAACATATGATATCTATTGTTCAAATAACTAGTTTTCAAATTTTGCTTATTATAAGAAAATCCCATGTCTGATAATTTTCCTATAAGTATGCTATGATTAATAGAATCAAAAGCTTTAGAAGGGTCTAAGCAAGCCATAGCTACGAATTTTTTTACGTCAAGTGAAGATCTCTGATTCTCCGCAGCCTTTAATAGTTGTTGATGCGAAGCTGATTAATTAGCACTGATTGATCACGTTAATGATTGCAAGTCCGCATGGCGCTCCTAGTTGTCACTTACATTATGTGCGGTAAACTAAGCGCAAGTTAACTAAGTACATTTCTTCAAACGAATGCTTGATTGCTAATGATAGTTTTGCATATCCATGCATGCAGTAAATTATACCACTATGTGTGAACAATGTAGAATTCGGGTAATTTCCTAAATAAAAAGTGTAATTTAATAATTTATAATTTTGGTAAAAGAAAAGGTTTAGTTCTGCAGATTTCTTGGTGAGGGTGTGGTTATTCGGAAATGATGCATCTTCCTGTCGTGTATTTTAGCATTCCTAAAAATGCTACTAATGTGCGTAAGTCAATTTAAAACTTATCCTTAATGTCAGCAACATTCTGCTGACAGTAAGGAGGACACTCTTTATTTTGCATTGGGTGCATAACTTTGTAGTGTAGCAGAAATTTCGTCTCTTGTAGAAATATCTTCTATTGAAACAGAAATATTTTGGAAGATTTGCTTTCTCAAATGATTGTAATTTTATAGTTTCTTCTTACTAGGATTTGAACAAATTTTTGTTATGTCTTTAACTTAGCATAGAGAAATGGGAAAGTGTTTTTAAATTAAAGTTGCCATCTACTTCTACTAGTTTACAATGAATATTGTAAGTCGCAATATTGGAAATTTTATTTTACAATGCTGCAAAAATATCAATTTCTCAAAAATATGAATAAAAAATACTTATTTAGAAAACTAGTTTTCAATTTTCAATGAATTCATTAAAGTTTGAGTTTGAATATTTCATTGTCTTGATTAAAAATTAACAATGAGTCATTGGCTGCAGATATATAATATGGTAAATCTTTTATTTCATATTCTTTGTTGTTTTCATCTGTTATCATTTTAATCGTTTTCAGTTGTTTTCCGTTGTCTACGTCAAATATCGTTAGAGATTTATCCATACATCCTGCAATCAAAACATTTTGAGTTAAAAGTGCAACACCCCATTATCCGATGTTCTCTGACTTTCCAAACGAACGTAAAATTGCTTGAGCTTTAAATGAAAACAAATAAATTTCATCAATAATATTCAAATGAAGTTCAATGCAATTCGTGAATGCAATAGAATCTAAATTTTCATTTGGAATAATTGACATTATTTCTTTATATTCCCTTGGTAAATGTGCTTTCTCAAATGACTGGGATTTTACGAAATATTTAAAAAAAATCAACAATTCCCTAGAAAAAAATAAAACAAAATTCCTACAAGGACTTGAACAAATCTGAGAAATATCGTTGACATCACAAAATGAAATGGGAAATGGTTTTGATTGAGTTAACTCATCATTTACTTCTTTTAGTTTCGAAGGAGTTTCATCAACAAAATGATCGATACTAGTAAGTTACCATTGGGTAGCTGTGACAAGCAGTTACTATAGAACCAAGATGAGTCGGATCCAATGCTGAATTTTCTAGTGTTACCACTCTTAGAAGTTTTAGTAATAAACCCTTTGCCATTTTCTTTAATTAGTGAATAAATCTCATCAAGCTTATTATCATACAAAATAACTAATAGTAATTAGCTTAAAAAATTACAAATTTAAAAAAAGCATTGAAAGAAATAATATCACTCGAAATTGTAACAATATTAAAAAACATAAAATTTAAATTAAAAAACCTCATTGTAGAAATCTGAAAAAATTCTAATTATTTTACCCATTTTGTAAAGCGTATTAATAAAAATTAATTAAGTAATCAGTGCAAAGAAGATTTTGTGTTGTTTTGACAATTATTTCCGCAAACATAGGGAAAAGATTAGATTCAAATGTGTTAATTTTTCAAAAATATTAATAAAATTATTTATTTAATTAACTAGATTTCAACTTTCACTGTATTCACTAAAGTTTGAGTTTGAATATTACATTTCCTTGTGTAAAAATTGACAATAAGTCATTGTTTGCAGAGATTAATAATGGGAATTCTTTTAATTCATATTCTTCTTTGTTTTCAACTGGTATCTTATTAATTTTTCTCAGTTGTTTTCTGCTGGTAACGTCAAATATTGTTAGAGATTTATCATTACATCCTGCAATCAAAACATTTTGAGTTAGAAATGCAACACGACAGCATTTAATGATCTCTGACTTTCTAAATGAACGTAAAACTGCTTGAGCTTTAAATGAAAACAAATGAATTCCAGTGTGATTCGTGAATGCAACAGAATCTAAATTTTCAATTAGACTAATTGACCATATGTTGTTATATTCCTTTGGTAAATGTGCTTTCTCAAATGACTGCGATTTTACGCAGTATTTAAAAAAAGTATTCAATACAAGAGAATAGAATAAAACAAAATTCCTACAAGGACTTGAACAGATGTGAGTAAGGCCGTTGACATCACAAAATGAAATGGGAAATGGTTTTGATTGTGGAAAATGATTTTGATTGTGTTAACTCATCATCTACTTCTATTAGCTTCTGAGTTTCATCATCAAAACTGATCAATACTAGTAAGTTTCCATTAGGTAGCTGTGAAAATAGCGAAGATAAACCAGATCCAATGCTAAATTTTCTAGTGTTACCACTCTTAGAAATTTTATTAATAAACCATGTGCCATTTTCATAAATTAGTGAATAAATCTCATCACATTTATTATCATACAAAATATCAACCAAGACTCCTTGAATTTGATATCTTGCTAATAATTGAGGCTTCATTGATTTTTCATAATACAATGCATTCTTCAAATCACTTTCAGAAGATAAATATTTACTGTTACCAAGCGAAATTTGGGTTTCTCTTTCATTTTTTAAATTCATTTTAAAATTTTCAACATAGGAATGTACACGTTCTTTTATATCACTTTCATTAGAATTGCATGAAACATATTCCAATAATTTATCTTTCACTAATTGTAAATCATTTCTTTCTATTTGATTATTGGCCACTGCAGTGATGTCATTCACATCATAATAATCCATTTTATAGAGGTCAATGTCATTACATTTTATTAAATCTGATATAATTTTTTCCAATTTCACTGAATTCACTACATTTTTTTTAATTTTATTAATAATTTGATTTTGGGTTTTAGTCATTTCCTTTCTCTGTTTCTCATAAGCCAAGTTTGCTTCATTGATGATAAAATCCCGCCTTTTGCAAGCAAGCAAGTCAAGCTTTTCGAAGTTATTGTTAATATGAATTATGTCTTGCTCGGAAAAGTTGATGTCTGTTCTCAACTGCTCCATTTGTTTTTTTAAATTTTTAGAATGATTTTTAATGTCACACCTGATTATTTCTTTTTGCTCTTCAATTGTTCTGAAATCATGACCAGAATGAGATTGAAGAATGCAACTTGCACAAAACAATTTCTTACATTGAGGATCATTGCAAACGTATTTCAGTTTTTCACTGTGTTCCTTACAATAGGAAGTATGTTGTGATTTTAGGGCATAAACATCATGAGTCTTGTGATTAAGACAACAGTTAATGCACAGAGCTGTTTTGCAATCTTTGCAAATATGAACTTCATCTAGCTCAGTATGTTTCTTGCACTCATCACAGCAGTTAATACGATTTGGTGCACTTTCAAATGACTTGTAAAACGAAACCAACTCAGCTGTGCGAAAGTCATGTTTTATTGAATTCATGTCTGTTGGTGTTTTACATAAAGGGCATTTAATTGAATTTTTGTGTCCTGCCAAATTGTGAATGCATTCCATGCAGAAAGAATGAAGACACGGTAAGATTGCAGGTTTTTTATAAATCTCAAGGCACACAGAACATGTTATTAATTCCACAAAATTGTCCATTCTCTGAACTTTGCTGAATATCCCAGATTCAAAAAATTTGAGCTTAGCAATAGTAGATTTACAATGCAATCGCAATTGTTACTATGGCAATTACTTGATTCACCTGTGCTAAATCTTCCACAATACGCAAAACGTCTTTTTAAGTTAATATTTTATTAAAGCATTTAGACTGTGGGAATAACACTGACATATACTTTAATTGAGAAACTAAACTATTCTTTCAATATATATATATATATATATAAATTGTCATTATTGGTTTCCAAAATATTCTATTTAATTAAAAGCAAATTAAGTAAATATTGAAGCTGATGTCTTATATCAACATCTTCGATACTTCTTTTATCAATTTCGGAAAATATTTAAACATTGCAGTGGGTTAACCAACTTCAAAATTTATTTATGAAAAAAACACTTGTGTCAAGAATATTTGTATAAAAGAAAATTTCAAACTAAAATTATTTTTATATCATTTTTTAAAAACATTTTGCTCTTATAGAAACTGTTTTTCACAGTTATACAAAAGTAACTTACTATTACTTAACCACATATTTCCTCTTTTTCTGTTGATGCATATGCATAGAGTAATATAAACTGTTCATTACAATTGAAAAACAGTCGTTGGTTGTTTGTACGTGTATTTGAAGTTTTCAAATCATATTGATTAGACAATATTATTGGCAAAGCAATCAAAAGTCAACTAAGTTTTTATTAAGGTACAGAGACTTTTAGCATTGAATTAGGGTATTGGGACATTTGATGCTTTTAATTTTAGTTGATTAGCTTCAATAGGAATGCGTGAGAATCTAATCATCATCACTGATGACATGATTTGGACGTTTTCGCAAATTCTAAGCTGTTAATGAACTGGTAGTACAAAATACAAAGTCAAGGAAAGCAGGAAGATATAATTATGGAGATGAAGCTGTTGGTTTCATTGAATTAAAAAGAGACCAAAACATTTGCAGCATGCAATGCAAAATCACACCAGAGCACAAAACGACTTCTGCACGATACCTATGTAATATAGAAATAGATGAATATTAAGAAAGGATTAATTCCATTTGTTGTGAAAGTTGCATTGCTGCAAAAGTTGGATGCAAGCATGTGGTTCCGTTTCTAGTGTGGATACATCGCAGATCAAATGATCACAGTTTCTATAATCTCAATTTTGTCAGTCAAATGTCTTTCTAATACTTTGCACGAACAAACAAATTGATACTTTAAAAAGGTGTATACTCATTCTTATTTATCACAATCGATTAGCCTT
>CABFPE010001494.1:12573-32400 GCA_900660155.1 Hofstenia miamia
AAGATTATACAAGACGAAAGACATCCTCTTCATGATCAATTTATGGTCGCACGTTCGAACATATGAAGGAATCGATTTCAAACGAAATATTGCAGAACAGAAATACGAAGCCAAACTTTTGTGCCTGTAGCTCTTCGATATCTAGTCTATGGTACCATACCCGAATTTCTTTAACTTTATATTCAACGGACTATCTTAGTTTCTTTACTTCCTACTTCCTTCTTATTCCTCCATTCACGTTCTTATTCAATCATTATGTACTTTTAGTGCATATTTGTTTTGCGGGAAATAAAGCTTTATTTATTATTATTTATTATAGAAATATCAGCAGGGCAGATAACAATGACTTGGGGATGACGTCTTAGGTAAGGAGACGCCGTAACGTCCTCACCACTCGCACAAAAGTCATCAGAGTTGAAAGATTTCCAAAGCTTTTCAGTCACCTCATGAACAAAGGAAGACATGTTCGGATTTATGTTGATGAGAAAAGGTTTGTTGTGGACGAGATAACAAACCGCCAGAACACACGAGTCATTGACACATCTGATATTCTTCCTGTGATGGTTTTTGCAGCGGTAGCAAGTGATGGTCAAATGTGATGCCTCCTTATTATCACAGCGAAGTGTTTGAAGAATTTGAATGAAGTTTTGTTGCCCTAGATTATTAGAAACTATGATGCAAGCAAAGTGCTGCTGGTTCAAGATGCTGCACCTGCACATGGAGCCAGAGCAGTCCAGTCTTACCTGAAGGGGGATCTGCCTCTGCTTGTCTCCAAGGAGGTTTGGCTCTCCAGATCTGAATGCTTGCGACTATTAGCTATTCAACACGATTGAAAGAAGAACCAATGTTAATCCTCATTTCGGAATCTCGATGGTAAAGAAGTGCAAAAGAGTTGTTCACGGTTTCGCGAGAAAATTCCTAAAATTATTGATGCAATGTTTGATCACATTGAATAGCTATGGTTATTAAGTTACAAAGATTACAAAAATGAATATAACAATCATGTTTTTACCTATTTCATCCTTTAAATTATGAAATTTGAAGTAATTGAAAATAGATCCAATTTACCTACCCGACCCTTTATAGACACATGTATGTGAAAATACACTCTCCCTTATGGTAAAAATTAAAGTATAAAAATATTTCTGTATCTGTGATTAGTGAAAGTTATTAGCGTTTGTGAACAAGAACACAATTTTTTATATTGTGGGATCTTACCTAAATCAATGATAATTTGCATGTAGGCATTTCTACTCATTTCATTGATTGGATAATATATTCAAATTTTGTTAAAGCACATATTATTAGGCAAACCAATAAACCAAAGATACTTTGTCACTAATGATGCAATTTTAAAGTTGTCTCCAGTTTTGTTTTCTGTTTAATTCATTTTACCTTTGAAATCTTTTTTATCCTGCAACCAACCCAAACTCATATATTCTTAAAAAATCCGTGTCCAATAAATACACATTCCCAGCAAAAGAAAATCATACCCTTAATGCACCTGATAATTCTATAATTAACCTGTTTTCCCGTTAATCAAATCTTTTTTTAATCATATTCTTGCAATAAAATAAATAGGCTGTCTAATTGTCAAAGCATTCCTTTAAAATTAGATGTACATGTACAAGTACTATAGGGGTAGTACTTTTAAAATTTTGGAAAAAATCTATTTTGCATGACATTATAATACAAGAATTGGTTATTAACGCTCATGGATTTAAATGGACAAAGATGTAAACAATGAAATTTTTTGGTGTACTAGTCTATTTGTTTTTCGCCATTAAAATTTTATGACATTTCATTTCTCTTTAAAACGATTGCTTTGAAACTGTTTTTTTGAACCAATAACATATTTTTTCTTAAAAAAATTAAAATTTATAGTTTTTTTTGAAATAGACATAACTTAGCATTCATTTTCGTTTTTTTAATCAATTTAAAGTTATGTTGTAAAGCTTAGGAAGTGTGCATGTCTTGGCAACGAATGTTGAATAGAGATTTCAAATTTGATATATATATATATATATATATATATATATATATATATATACATACATATATATATATATGTATATATATGTATATATATATATATATTTGACCAGTGTACCTTTATGATATCAGCCTAAGAATGCATTATATGACATAAATAATTGCTACAGCCTCCTCCAAAATTATTCACAAATTTATATATAGAAATTATATGTGTAAAATATCTCAAAAATGGTATTTTAGAGAATGGTTATTAATCAAAGCCAACCACAGCAAAGCTTGAATAGTGAAGCAATTCAGCAAGTACTTCTAGCACAAAGTACACGTGGCTGGTATCAAGATATCTTAGGATGCTTCTATGATATTCCATTCACCTTATTGACATGCTTTGTGCCGTGCGCTGCTCACATCTTTGTGGCAAAGAAAGCAAAACTCGAGTCCGTTTACATTGCTTTAATTGCATTTTATTTCTACGTTTTTGCTGCTGTTTTCGTGGATGGAATATTGGCTCTAATCATGATATTCTTTCTTCCGGAAATATTTGAGATCTTTCATATACTTTCCTTTTTAATTTTGGTATGGATATTTGCAATTTTAGCCATTCTTGTGTACATGCGAATGCAGGTATGTTATTAAATTTTGTTGCAGTTTATATATACAATGAAACAGTGAGCACAATTGTAAACGAAAAAATTTGTTTTAACTACCTTGAAAAAACAATGATTTTTATGTTTTGTATATAAGTAAATGGTAATGGAAAACAAAATGTTTACTCGGTATTTACACAGTTTGTGTCCCAATGTCCAAAATTGGACAAACGGCGTGATGCTATATTTTCAAACTCGATGCACAAATTGTTTTGTGGCGGAGTATAAAAGATTGTACAGTGGTAGAGACTACCTATGGACCATGTGTAAAAGTAACACTCGACTGCAATGAATATCTTTTTTACCAAGGCGGTATGCATCAGTCATTTCAAAAGAAGATGCAAAGTTTCTCATTGGTGGCCAGATGACCAGGCATTCTAACCCAGGGAAAAAAACAATTAAACTTTCCTTTACACAACCGTAAAGCTGTATATACTTTTGTAAATATATGTGTATACCTCCTTTTAATACCAAGTATTATTTCAGACATGTAGGATGATACTCAATGTTATTACTAAGTACAATCATTATTTTAACTTGGTTATATCACGTGGCCGGCAAGGACGATATATTAAACTTAAATTTAGCATTTAACTGTAAATTTTTGTAAATAATAACTTATATACGCGTATCATTGTAAAACTATACTATAAAAATATCTATCTCCCCTCCTCCTCTTATCTAATATGGTGCTTTCACCAAAACAATGGTTTATTACACTTATTCAACTTACTTGAGAAGAAGAAGTATCTCTATCTTTATTGCATGATAAATATTTTGATTATTTCATATAGCTTTCATTTGCTAAATTTGAATGTGAATTGCATGTTAAATTAATAGCTATGTAAAATAACATTTGTCGATTTTAGAGAATACTATAGACTTTAGGAATGGTTTTACATACTTTTTGTACCAAAAGCAGGTGTTTAACAAAAATCAGTATATGTCTGAAATACCGAATACAAAATGCTAATGAAAAATTATATCATAAAACAATGTTAATATCTACTCTGAATGTAACAAATAAAATAATAAATATCTATGAATGTAAAATTTCACAAAAGGCATATTAGGTAGTCTTTTATCTTGTAATCTATTACAAAACCCAGTAGCCAACACGTAAAATCATTTAATTATCAATGACGATTCCCGCAAATTCTGGTTAAAAACATGCATGCAAAACAAAAGCAAACATTAACAAATATTTAACATATCGCTACACAGGACATAGTATAACATCCCTCCCCCCTAAATTCGGGGGCTACCAAATAATTCGACAATTATTTAAGTTATAAACTCTTCTTTGTAAGTCAGTAACGAGTTGCTTTGAAATACGACGATGAACCTTGATTTTTGCCCCGTACTTAGGACCCAAAGCTGTGTCTACTGCTATTTTCTGTTGGATAAATTTTGGAGAGCGTAAATTCTTTTCTTCATTACTGAAGAACTGTGACGAATTAAGAGGCCAATCGAATGGTTGCGTAGGGTTGGATCCGTACAAAATAGTAAATGGTGGAACACCGGCATAGGAACTGCTAGATGAATTGATTTGGAATACTGCTTTCTGTAATTCATCGATCCAAGAACCAGGCGCTGAACGGAGGCGATCCTTGAGTGTTCTGTGCATGCGTTCTAGTATTCCATTACCCATGGGATTATAGGGTGTAGTGAAAGAGCTCTTAATTTTGTGTTGGTTCAGAAGTTCTCTAAAGAGGGTGGACAAAAATTGCGTACCCCGGTCGGAGTGAACAACACGCGGCGCCCCATGGCGCCAAATCCACGACCGACAGAAAGCATCAGCGACGGCTCTAGCAGATATGCCTGTTAATGGAGTGGCTTCAAGCCACCTTGAACCGAGATCTAACATTGTCAAGATGTATCTATAACCATTTCGCGAAGTTTTCAAAGGACCAACGAGATCTATACAAACAAATTCTCTAGGTAGAATATCTTGAGGTAGTTCACCTTCGAACTTTCTTGATGCTCCGTACGACTTATTGCCACATGTATCACATTCCTCCCTAATCCTTTTCAACTTTTTCCTAAGAAAAGGTACCTTATGTCCTGCTCTCAAAATCATTTTTCTGCAGTTCTCTACTGAAAAGTGTCCAGCGTTATGAAACGCTCGAGCTATTTGCTCACCTTCTTCGTCACTCGTATTGTGTAATACAGATGCTACACTCTGGGGAACAAAGACCGTTGCATTGGGATCTAACTGTGACCGACTCAGAGCATCTGCTGAGGTGTTATTGTTACCAGGAATGTACTTTAATTCGAAATCAAAATTAGAAAGATATTCAATGTAACGCATTTGACGTTGATTATGAGGAGTTGCTTTAAGTAAACCCATCAAAGGTTGATGGACTGTAAAAACTTGAAATTTTGTACCGTACAAATAAGGTCTTAGTTTCTTTATTGCCCAGTGTAGAGCACAAAACTCACGATCCGTCGTCGAATAGTTCATTTCGCTTTTACTAAATTTGTGACTAATGAATGCCAATGGTTTTGATTTGTCTTCCTGGAATAGAACAGCACCACATCCAGTAGAGGATGCGTCAACTTCAACATTGAATTCCTTTTCAAAATCGGGTTGTGAAAGCATACAGTGAGTACTCAAACGTTCCTTGAGTTTCTCAAAAGCATTTTTGTGACTTTGACCAAAAGTTCTTTTATAACAATTATTAGATTTAAATTGAATTGCGTAAAGAGGCTCAGCCACTGTAGCAAAATCCTTTACAAAACGTGCGTAAAAGGTGCACATACCTAAAAATCTTTGAAGCTCTTTGGGATTTTTTGGTTCAGAAAAACATTGTATCCCTTGAATCTTTTCAGGATCTGGTTGCAACAAGCCTTCCCCTAAGATGAATCCTAGATATTTTACCTTCTTCTGGCCAAACTTACATTTTGCCAGTTTCAATTTAAGATTTGCTTCTCAAAGACGTTGAAACAACACTGTTAAGGTACGTATATTTGCATCTAGACTATCGGTTCCTACAATAATGTCATCGAGATAAACCAGAACTTTTAGACCTTTGACTAAATCTTTCATAAGTCTTTGGAAAGTTGCTCCAGCATTGGAAAGACCAAATGGCATAACTTTAAAGTGATACTGTCCTTCTGTGGTCTGGAAAGCCGTTTTTTCCTTATCACTTTCATTCAACGGAATCTGCCAATAACCTGAGGTTAAATCTAGAACTGAAAAGGTATTAAACCCTGCTATGTTATCCAGAGCGTCATCAATATAAGGAAGCGGAAATTTATCCTTTTTTGTTATGTTGTTCAATTTCCTGAAGTCAATAACGAAGCGTTTTGTGCCATCCTTTTTATCGATTAAAAATGAGGGAGAATTCCAAGCTGAAAAAGCTGGTTCAATAACATCGTTTTTGAGCATCTCTTCTACGTGATTGTTAATAAGGTCGTTTTCGTAGCGACTGCATAGAAAAGGCTTAGAAAATACTGGGGCATTATTCTCTGTTTGAATGAAATGCTTTACAAAATTAGTCCGTCCTATATTGGTAGGATTTTCAGAAAAAATATCTCGGAAACTGATCAGTAGGTCCTTTAACTGCTTAGATGAATTCCAAATTCCCAAGTCGAACTCTTTGAGAAATTCTTCATTAGACTTTTGCTTATGAACTGAGCAAACCGACGGAACTGAAGAATGACTATCTTGCAAATCTGGGTCAAAGCTAACAGTTCCTGACTTGTAATCTAGTGCACATCCCAACAAGCGAAGAGCGTTTTCACCTAGTATCACTTGCACGGGAGAGTCTATAACCAAAAAAGGTAAATCAATACAAGCTCCGGCTAAGCGTGCCTGAAGTGTGACACTTGCATTTGCGCCAAAATTTGTGCCGTCAACGGACACGAAAATTTTAGTATTGACTAATTGTTTTATGGAAGTGACTTCCGGAAGACTGTACAATGTAGACTTATTAACAAAAGAATAAGGCGAACCACTATCAATTTTACAGGGTAAGACTTTGCTGTGTAAATTTATAGGTATATCGGCAACGGTATTGAAAACATTCGATACCGCAGCCACCACTAGTTTTTTTGAACTCCCTTCTTGCAGAATCGGGAAATATGACCAATTTCCCCGCAGGTGTAACATTTAATTTTGGCCTTATCAGGCTTGATTGGGCAGGAATTTATATTATGTCGTGATCTTTTGCAATATTTACACATTACATTAATTGACAAAATTTCCGGTTGTTCATCGGGTATTTTAGAAATAAACCGAACTAGACTATCTAATGAAGCATTTCTCTGAGTTTCCAAAAACATTACAACAGTTGGTTTCAATTTATCTGACACAGCATTCGATATACGTTTAACTATAATAGTCTCATCATAACCAAGATATTCCGCCAACCAAAGCATTTCTTGCACTGCTTCTGCTATCATGGACGGCTGATTAATCTTAATTCTTTGAAACTGTGTCTCCGGATTTTCCGGCCCTTTGCAGTCAACCAAATTTCTTTTAATTGAGTGACGATTTCGTCAAAACTTTTCTTTCGCTTAATGTAACGTAATCGTAATCTGAATCATATGTGGTCAAATTAAGAAAAAAGGAAGAAGAAACTAAGACTGAATATTAAAATAAAATATTAATTGTAAAAACATATGATTAAGATTAATTAGTTATTTGTAAATTTATAGTGCAGTAATTTTTGATATTAATTAATTTGGCAAAAAGGCACTAGACCTAAATCGCAATTGCTAATTAAGGCAGAAGTGCGTAATTGGCAGACGAAAGAAAATTAAAGCATTTGAAATTGTCAACAACTGGAATTAGCAGGTACTAGTCAAATATTTGATTGTTTGTTAATTTTTCACTATAAAAATTGTGTAATTGATCATTTTGGTGATGAATTTAATTTACTGGATTTACTTTACGTTTTTTGTATCAGGTTATTTTATTTAATAGAATGGAAAGCTAAACGTTCGAGCTCTCGGGTATTCTAGATGGTGGTTGACGACTCCAGTTAACAGGTGCATCGTGTATAGCCGGTGCTTACCCGAGATGCTCATAGGTTAGGTGTAAGAATAGGGGTTTTTACTCGTATTAGCTTTAATATCATTCATTGTCAATATTACAATATTTATTACATTATGCTATTACATCTAGCTATATTAGGAAATTACAAGATCTGTTTGTGTTATCTTGTACAGAATTTATTACATATGATTACCAGTGGACTGACGGACCATCGATTCATTCCTTTTGTCATGACCGTATTGATTGTTCACATGTACTCTAGGTTGGCATGTAATTATTTATATGTAAGGTTATTATATGTACGAACTCATAACAAGCTATTGCATCCTGGTTGCGAGATTCCTTTATTAGACAACTTCATTGATAACAAGAACAATCAATACATTAAATTAATACGGTATCACACATTATCACTATCGTACTCATGCACACTATTCCATTACACTGAGTCATCTGAGTTGTGGTTGGTGTCTCTATCAATGTTTCAGTATCGCATGGAAATACTCATTGTAGCATAATTCTTCAATTCCTTTTTTGTGCTTTGTTGCAGGTCGGGTGAATGTACCCTGTACATTGTACCATCTATCTTGTGCCTTGGATCTAAAACAATAGCTGTTAGTTTCGTATCAATACTAGTTGATGAGATAATAGTTTAATCAGTTAACAGCTAAACAATAGAACTGAAAGAAGAGAGATGGAGATTGGAGTCTGTCACCTACCGTACTATCTAAGGAGGAACCAATTGTCACAGCAGCTCCTAAATTAAGCTAAGACTTACTAGTATGAAGGTTGGCAAGATTCTACATGGCGACCGTGACAGGCGCCCGACAGTGCAAAGGAAGATTCAGGTTAAGATAGTTGTTTCTTCTTGAATCACCTGAATTGGAGGAAGACTGAAAAGGATTGGAAAATTGGAATTAGTGGAAAGGAAACTATTAGCGATACCTGGAAAAGGAAAAGAGAAAATGAACACTTGATACCTTACCAGAGCATCTAACAGAAGAAGTGACCAACCAGAAGAATACTCAAAGTGAAAAGAAGAAAAAATGGTTCACTCGAAGGAAAAGACTAAAACTAAAGCCAGAACCCAAAAAACTCCTCAGATGAGGAACACACCCGAAAACCCAGACGTAAATGTGTCCCTAGCTGAAAGTGAACAATCCCCAACAGAACAAATACTGCAACCAGCAGAATTAACTAATGATCTTACGACAATTCAATTGATGGAAGTCATTGAGAATAACACGAAGGAAAGACAACAGTTGACAAAACAGATTGAAAAATTAACAGAAAGAGTGAGAGAAGTCGAAATGAAACACGCTGAGAAAGAAAGGCTGATAGACGAAATCAAGGAAGACACAAGTCTTTGATTAACAGAACAAAGAAATTTGTTTCAAAACCAAATCGAACAGCTAACGGAGGTAAATAAGGAAATAAAACTACAAAGTTATCGTCTACAGAAGATGATAACGGAGTTACATGAAGAAAATGTAAATCTACGGGAAGAAAACATAGTGAAACAATTAGAAATCGATAATCTGAAAGACGAATTGAGATTAATCGAATTGAAGAAAAGTGAAGTGAAGACAATAGAAAATGTGGTAGTAGAAAAACCGCAGGAATTGAATACAGCGGTACCACAGGAGGAATTGACAATAGACAATTACAAAACCGCACAAAATGAAGAAGAATTCATAAAGAAATTAGTAGAGAATGTGACAAAACAAGTAAAAAAGAATTGTGAAAAACCGATTGAAAATAAACCAGTATTTCAAGATACAATATTATCAGAGGAAGATGATAACAGCACGTTGGTATGTAAAGCAGTGCTACCGAAATTCACGGGAAGAGTCGATAATTATTCACCTACAATCAATGAATGGCTGGAGATTTTTGAAATGAGTATGAAAGAGAGGAAATTAACTCAACAGAGAGCGGCAGCAAGATTCCCGTTATACTTAACTGGTGCAGCATATCAGCATTACTTAGTACTGGATACCCAAACAAAAATGGACTACAAAAAGTTAGTAGGGGAATATCAACAGTACTATGATGATGAGAGCTTTAAAAGTCAATATCGGATGTTGTTAAATGGAATGAAAATGAACACTAGGGATGACTTATGAAATTACATGTCCCAAGTAGAGAGGTTACTAAAACTGAGTTCTAGAGAACAGCAGTACTCAAAATACGATTTGTTTGCACACATTAGTAAAGGATTACCAGAGGCGATTTGAACACAATTTCAAATTAAATGTGACGCAGACGACTTGTTAGATAAAATGATTAGAAAAGGACTTGCAATACAAATTATGATGGAAAGTAATGCAAGAATTAACGAAAAATCAATGATCAGAAAGCAGATAATAAATCAAACAACACCAATGTTCACTAGACCAGCGAACAAACAGATAACTAAAAAATCGGGAGAAGATCTAGTAAAAATCAAACTAAAAGACGGTATGATAAAGCAGATAAAGAGAAAAGATTTGAAATGTCAAATGTGTGGCAACAAGGGACACACAAAAAAGTTCTGCAAGAGACAAATAAATTGGATAGAAGAAGAAGACGCATATTTCGACGAAGATGACTTGATAGAAAATGAAGAAGAGCAAGAAGAAGAAGAAATTGAATCGACGGAGATGGAGAATTTAAACTAGAAGGAGCGCCATCTCTGACAAACCAAGCACCCGTATTGATAGTTACTGACCTGCTAAAAACGAACACAATAACAGTTGTGATCAATGGTGTAATGGTAAATGCAACAGTGGATACAGGAGCAGTAATATCAATAATAACGGATGCGTGCGCAGCAAAAGTTGGTTTTCAAAGAAAGGAACTGAATAATGAAAAGAATAGATTGATAAATGCATCAGGTGATTACATAGATGTGAAAGGGAAATTGGAAAAGATACTGATAAGGTTAGCTAACACTACATTTTACCAAACGTTCACAGTAATTGATACCGAGAAAAACCAACTACCATACGAAATAATACTAGGGAATGATTTCTTAACGGATAATAGATGCTGCATCATTGACTACAACAAGAAAATAACAGTGCAAGAAGAAGTGATAACGACTTATGAAGACAAAGAAGCAAACGATACTATAACATTTAAGTTGACACAGGATGTTAAGATACTGCCAAACAATTGGAAAATGTGCGAGATAGAGACAATGGACGTAATAAATATGGAAACGATGATATACAGTCAATCTGGTATAAACACGAAAAGAGTATCGATCCCATCGAGTTTGTGTACTGTGAAAGAAGGGAAAGGTTGGATACCAGTGTTGAATGCAACGAATCACATAGTTAATATAAACAAAGACAAAGTGATCATAAAAGGGAGATGAGGCAAGTCTGAAAAACAAATGGTTAATAAAACTATTAACATAATAGCAGAAAAAGAGACTCAGACATTCCAGATACCAGAGATTAGGGATGAAGAATATCAACATTTGGATGAAAAAGAAAGACAAGCGTTGGTGAGAATTTTGAACAAACACAACAAGATATTCAACTTTGGCGAGATTAGTGTAGGGAAAGCCATTGGTGAAACCCATAAAATAATCACTACAACAGACGAGCTGATAAGATTACCATGCAGAAGGGTACCAGAAAATTTAAAAGAAAATTACAATACAATCTTGAATGAGCTGATCGACAACAAAATTATAAGGCCAAGCGAGAGTCCTTATGCGTCACCAACGGTATTCGTGAAACAGGGTGACAAGTATAGGTTATGCATAGATTTTAGAAAACTTAATGATGTAACAAAGAAAGACGCATACCCATTACCTAGGATAGATGATATGATTTACGAAGCAACAAAAAATAAATACTTCACATGCATTGATCTATGCAAAGCCTATTGGCAGGTTCTGATGGAACTGAAAGATATCGAGAAAACGGCATTTATAACGCCATATGGCTTATTTGAATGGATGTATATGGCTTTCGGACTTTGCAATGCGCCGGCGACTTTTCAATGCTATGTAACAAAAGTTCTTAAACAAGATAATAAAAAAATGGATGAAGGAGTGTGTGCTTACATAGACGACATATTGGTCACAAGCAATACAATAGAAGAACATTTGGAAAAATTGGATAAAACATTAACAATTTTGTATAACGTGGGATTATGCGTTAATGGAAAAAAATGCAAAATTTTGAAAACAGAAGTGGTCTTTCTGGGAAGACAGATTCAACAAGGGAAAATTAAAATGAAGAATAATGCGAAAGAAATGATCCTTAACATTAAGAGTCCGAAGACTAAAAAAGACGTACAAAGGATAATGGGCTTCATTAACTATTACGGTTCAATCATACCAAATATCACTCAAAAAACAAATAAGATAACAGCATTGTTAAAAAAGTCAAAACCATTTGAATGGACATGGAAAGAAGAAGAACAATTTGAGAATATAAAGAATGAACTCGCAAAAATGCTGTCACTAAACACACCCGACTATCAAGAGGAATTTATTTTGGATTGTGACGCAAGTAATGTGGCAATAGGAGCGTGTTTGGGTCAAATGAAAAATGGGAAAGAAGTCCCGATACAATTTTTTAGTAGAAGACTAAAGACTAGTGAAGAAAATTACGGCTCAACGAAATTAGAAATGCTAGCTTTAGTAGAAAGCATTAAGAAATTCAGATACTTTTTGATCGGACAAAAGTTTAAAGTGAGAACGGACAATAGTGGATTGGCGTGGTTGAAAAAGTTCTCTGGTGATAAATCATCGATTGTATCGCGATGGATAGAATACTTAAACGAATTCAGATTTACAATAGAGCACAGAAAAGGTAATTTACATAAAAACGCTGATTTTTGGACAGCACTCCCAGAATATCAAAGGGATATTGAAAAACAGGAAGGAGAAAAGAAAATGTTTGATTTTCTACCTCACAATGAGTATAGGGAGCTACCAGAAATCAATGCTGATAAAAAAGGTCAAGCAATAATGCCCATCATGATAAAAGAAGAAATCGAAGAGAGCGAGATCATCCAAAAACAAAAAGTCGATATGATATTAACGGAAATAAGAGAAAAACTTACAAATGCAGACAAACAACTAAGTAAGCAAGCTAAAAGCTATTACCAAAGATACAAATGGAAGATTAATGACAATGGACTACTATATGTATGTGGAAAAATTCTAAGAATAGCAATCCCAGAGTACTATAAAAGGGAACTGGTGAAAAAGATACATGAAAAAGGTCACATTGGAATTGTGCAAATGGAGCAAACATTCAACACAAGATTTATAACAACAGGGATACGGAAGGTTGTAGAGGATGTCATTAACAAGTGTACGACCTGTTTATTAAATAACAAGAGCCATTTTCCGCAACAAACAGCACCGTTAGAAAAAATTATATTGACTGCACCAAATCAGATAGTGCATGTGGATTTAGAGAAATTGTCGCAAGACGACGAAGGCTATCAAGTACATTTTGGTAATAGTTGATAATTTTACGAAGTATGCTAGAATGATCCCTCTGGATTCGACAACTGCGAAGAATGTGGCAGAAAAAATAATGAAAGAGTGGATATTGAAGTTTGGACCAATGGAAGTGATAGTATCCGATAGAGGGGTGCAATTTGAAAGCAAATTGTTTGAAGAAATGGCGAAAATGTTAGAAATAATGACTGAAAAAACAACAGCATATCACCCACAAGCAAATGGTGCAGTAGAGAGGTTAAACAGAACGATGATTAAATTAATAAGAGTGTTGACATCAAGAGTTGGTGGAAGAGACTGGAGAGAGGTAATAGAAATGGTGGAATATTTCTATAACACTTCAGTACATTCTACGACAGGAGTAACACCATTTAAGGCAATGTATGGCAGGGAAGCTGCAACGCCAATATCAATGCAATATGATACTTAAGCAGAAAAACCGGATAATGAATATATTCGAAAAATTAAAAATCAAATGACAGGAGTTCATGAAGCGATATGTCATAATACAAAGAAATCTGCAATTAGACAGCAGAGAAATTTCAATAAAAAGATCTATGGGAAACCACACAAGAAGGGTGACAGGGTTTACGCGTACACTTTGCTGAGAACACAAGACATAAACCAGGTAAGAAAATTAAAAACACAGTGGTCAGGGCCATTTATCATTTCACAAACACTACCTAATAATAATTATAAACTTAACGACGGTAGAATTTTACATTTTCAAAACCTGAAAAGGGCAACAAAAGATATTGACCAGGCCAAACTAGATGAAAATGCACAGTTTAAATTAATTGAAAATAGTGACGGTGTATATAATGATATGAATGATCTTGATAGTGTGGCAGAAGAGGAATTTCAAGAAGAATACAATCCTCGACAGAGAGAGGATGAGAGTGAAAGGAGAATAATGCCCCAGAGGGCTGTAAAAAATAAAAATAAATACGACCCTGAGATATGGGATATTAATTTAGTAACTCCATTTAGATTAGATAATGAAAAGAGCCAGCAGCCGATCACCATTGAAGAGCAGAAGGATACGCAGGAGATCCCCGAAATCCGATTGTCAGTTAAAGGGCATGACGATGGAGCGTTGTTCACCTAGTAATAGAAGAAGAAGAATTTGAAGGAAATCTCCTCAATCTGATTGTCAGTTAAAGGGCATGAGGATGGAGACGACGCCAAAAAGATCACCCTCAACCAAATGTCAGTTAAAGGGCAGGCGGATAAAAGAGGGCCAACATCATGATACCGATCGTCAGTTAAAGGGCGTGAGGTTGGATGAAAGATCAAGCTCGTCAATGGAACACTCCCCCACATCCAGTGGAACTCGAAGCCAATTAAAGGGCGGAGAGTATAAAGCTACGCCAACAGGTCCTTGTCTGCAATTAAATGCAGCAAGAACTGAAATCCGTGGTCAATATGTTGACGCTGATATACAAGATATAAGCGAAGAATCGGAAATGGATACTTTGGAACAGCCATCCACTAGTTCAATGGCGATGACAAGTTATAGTTCACAACCTTTTTCACATAGACAGTCATCCACTACAACTAAGTCGTCCAAATCTGAAGAATGAGAAAGTAGGATGACGAAAATTGGGAAAGATAAAATTCACCCATACTTTATTGCAAATAGAAAAATACATTATAACTCACAAGACAATTTATCACTGGAAACGAAAAGATTCTTACAACAACATTCATCAACAAAAGAAACAGAAGCATTGGCGATCCCCATTGTGATTGACAAACAAAACAGGCCAGTCTGCAATACAATTATATCCTATGCTAGAAATATGAAGGAGGATTTTAACAGACCATATTTTAAAAGTACAACACACATAACATTCGAAGAAATGTTTATGCTGAAGGATGTTCAGAAAGTGATCAAAAATAAAAACAAGTTGATAGAAAAATGCGAGCAAGTTAATCTAGACAGAGAACATATGACAATGATATACTTTATAAAAAAGTTGGAAATGGTCTCTAGAAACCTCGAGTCAAACATTGAAGACACATTGCAATTGGCAAAAGAGTACAAAACAAAGGTAATTGTGATCGCGAGATCACAAAATCATGAAGAAATACCAGAGTTTTTACAAACATTAGAAGAAAAACTGGAAAATGTGTTTATAATGAACAAAGGTGGAGAGGCGATTTCGGAGATGATCAACATAGACTTGCAGATAAACAATATGGCGCCAGCAGAAAGAATAATGGTTGAGCCAAGGATAGCGATAGACATGTACTATCAAGTCAGAACAATGGAAATACTTGGCATTTCAGAGAATTTAGTGGAAATAGGAAACCTATTCATAAAGTGCAGTATGAAGCAGACCCCAGAGCACTTGAAAAACATAATAGAAGTGTGGAAGGAGATGAAAACAGAAAAGCCGATGCATGAAGAGTGGCCTGTCATTGATATAAAATCGCCCATAAAAACTTATCATAAAATGGTAGAGATGACATTGCTGGAAATTAGAAAAGTGTATGAGATGGACTCAAAACGAAACTTTAGAAATATGATTTTTGAGGAAATCAATGCACCTCACGTATGTGCAAGAACGTCGGTTTGGATACTCAGTATAGCATTGACAAACAATGAAAAATTGGTTCTGCTTATAAGGAAAAAAGAAAGAAAGAGCATGGCAAAGAATAAACGTTATGAAATAGCAATATTGCCAATACCTAGTAACATAAAACAATGGCTGTTACAGCATGTGGATATATTATCATTATCGCCAACCAAGAAGATACAACAAAAGTTTGAAAAGTACTATGTACGCTTATTGACGCAGCAACACACACTGGGGAGACCAAGCATAGTAGAACTTGCCAATAAAACAGGAATATGTCCTGCTGAAATAGACATAGTAAATGACGAAGCAAAGAAATTCATGTGGGGAGCTACTTCAAATACGAAATTGAGAGCAATTAAACAGCAACCGTGGATGACAACTCAAAACTTGATAAGACAAGAGAGTGCTAGCACAATGGAAACAATCCAGAAGATAGCAGCAAAAGAAGTGAACAAGATCATAACAAATGAAATGAGGAAATACATCCGAGAATACCCACAAAGATAATTAAAAAATCGGAGATCATGTGAAAGGAAGGAGAAAATAGACCAATAGAGATCATAGAGATGGTCAGCAAATCGCAAGAAGAAATGAAAATGGAAGAGTTATTGCTACAATCAAACGCAATTGCACTGACACCGAACACACAAAGAGAGATAGATAAAGTCAATTTGGAAAAGTGGGGCGAAAAAGAGCCAAGTGAAATATCTTGGGTCAATACAGATGATGAACGTCTCCTGGTAGAGATAACGGTATGAAGAGAAAAAACAGACAACATAGTACAAAGAATATACGGTGAAGTATATGAAAGAGAAACGAAGTCTATGATAAAAATATTGTGTACCAAAGCATTCACAAGGCAGGAGATCACTCAAATGTTACAACCTAATAATCAGTTGGCAGTCAACATTGAATGCATCACATCGAAAATTGTAATGAAAGCTGAAATGGCGAAAAATCTGATGAGACATGGATTAACAAATATGTTCTGGGAAAGTATAAAAACCAGCAAAAATAACTATCCTGCAACATTTGGGATGGCAACAACATCGCAGATGGACGGATCATATGAAAATATTGAAAAGCAAATGCTAACCACTTTACTGAAGTGTACACCACCGCCAACAGTGTTCGTACCTATGTTACTACCGACATGGTGATTGAAAAATAAGAAGGCAGTAAAAGCTCTATGGCATGAAGAGAACACCTATGTAAATAAATTGGAGGATGCAGAAAGAATCGTGAGAGACAAAAGATACAAGAAATCCAAAGAGATTCTAGTTAAAAATGATAACAAAGAAAGGATATACATCAAAGGCACAGTGACTCCATACGATTTATATTATGAAGGAGAATTGGTACACAAACAAATCAAAAAGTTGCGAAGTGAAATTGAAAAAAGAAGTACAAGGATGGTGATACTATTTTCCGGAATAAACGACATAGTATGGGGTGAGTTATGGAGTTCTCAATACAGATACTATGATGTCATGCAAAGAGTGGAAATTATAATGATGATACAATTAGGAAAGAATGATCCAGATCAAATAACATGAGAAGAAGTAAGAAATAACATAAGCATGTTCTATGATGAAGCATCAATATCAAAATCGTTGAGGTCCACATATGAATTTTTCTATCCTAATACAACAGTACGCCCGGAATTAGCACATATGAGCAGAGCCATGATGACGCTTATGATAGCGATTAAGGGCTTGAAATTATATGAAAAGTATTATGAAGAATTCAATGGCAAACTAAACAAACTGAGAAGCATATGTACGATTTCAAACAAGTTGAAAAATCCTATGTTCTTAAGACATAAGAAACTGGTGACAACAGAAAAAGAGGTTGTGCTGAAGCTGATGAAAAATGAAAAGTTTGAGAAAACAGAGTGGGAGATGCAAGATGCCAACGAGATGATAAAACAAGCTGTCAAGATGGTCCATGGAAAAAGAGTTGTGATCCTTAATTAGCTATGCTGGAGGGGAGTGTAATGTAATCCAATCATGTGTGGTCAAGTTAAGAAAAAGAGTGGAAGAAACTAAGACTGAATTTTAAAATAAATATTAATTGTACAACACATGATTATGATTAATTAATTATTTGTAAAAATTGTAGTGCAATAATTTCTCATCAATTCTTCTGTTGTGTGGTGTTTATGGTATTCTGCAGACTGTACTGTAATGTAATCCAATCATGTGTGGTCAAGTTAAGAAAAATAGAGGAAGAAACTAAGACTGAATATTAAAATAAATATTAATTGTACAACACATGATTATGATTAATTAATTATTTGTAAAATTGTAGTGCAGTAATTTTTGATATTAATTCATTTGGCAAAAAAGTAATAGACCAAAATCGCAAATGCTAATTAAGGCAGAAGTGCGTCATTGGCAGACGAAAGAAAATCAAAGAATTAGAAATTGTCAACAACTGAAATTAGCAGGTACTAGTCAAATATTTGATTGTTGTTAATTTTTCACTATAAAAATTGTGTAATTGATCATTTTGGTGATGAATTGAATTTACTGGATTTACTTTACGTTTTTGTATCAGGTTATTTTATTAATTATAATGGAAAGCTAAACGACTTCAGTTAATGGGGGCATCATTGATAGCTGGTGCTTACCCGATGTGCTCATAAGTTAGGTATACGGATAGGGGTTTTTTACTCATATTAGCTTTCCTATCGTTCATTGTTCGTATTATTGCACTTATTACATCATACTATTACATCTAGCCCTCATAGGAAGTTACAAAATCAGTTTGTGTTATCTTGTACAGAATTTATTATGTATAGTTACCAGTGGACTGAAGTACTACCGATCTTCTCTTTTTGTTATGACCGTATTGGTTGTTCACATGTACTTTAGGTTAACATGTAATTATTTATATGTAAGGATATTATATGGAAGGAAACCTAACAAGTTATGCATCCTGGTTGCAAGCTTCCCTTATATTACAAACTTGTTAATAACAAGAACAATCAATGCACTAATTTAATAAGGTATCTAACATTGTCACTATTGTATTCATGCACCCTATTTCACTGCAATAAGTCATCAGAGTTGTGGTTGGTGTTTCTCTCAATGTTTAAGTATCAGATGGAAATACTTGTTATAGCGTAGTTCTTCGATTCCTCTTTTGTGCTTTGCTTCAGGTCGGGTAGATTACCCTGTACATTGTACCATCTATCTTGTGTCTTGTATCTAAAAGGATAGTTGTGAGTTTCTCATCAATGTTAGTTGATCAGATATTAATTTAATTAACAAACAACTCAAAGTTAGAACCAAAGAAGAGAGATGGAAATTTGGGATCTGTCACCTACCATACTAGTCAAGGAGGGAAAAATGTCACAGCAGCTCCTAAATTAAGTTAAGCTTTATTAGTGGGAAGGTTGGCAAGATTCTACAATGGGTTAACAACTAAAAAATCATGTAAAGTGTCCTGATATTCTATAATCTGAAAAGTACTTAAATTTGATCAATTTGATGCTTATTTGTCATCATCTAGTCTTCAAATGGAGATGTAGAAAACAAGGTTCCACCAGAATGTTTTCAGGCTCATTTGATCACAGATCTAGTTGCGTGTTATCAAATATTGACAAATGCAATTTGTATCAACTTGCAGGCTATTGCCAGAGAAAGCTCAATTCTGGATGTAATATTTGCATGGAAAATCAACATTATATTGAACATAGCAATGTATTTAATATCAAAGATCAAGGTGGGCTTATTAGACCTACTATTCAAGTGTTTTCAATTGTGATATGGGCTTACTAAATCTTCCAGAATTTAGCAAATCTTACTATTTTTACTGAATCTCAGAATATACAAAACATATATATGTTTATTGATGGATACATTGCCAGACGACCCACAGCTCAACTGCAACTGTAGCATCATCCAAAGCAACTAAGCTGCAAATGAAGATTAATGTCGAATGATTAATAATGATTAGAATTATGATTGTAAAATTTAGTTAATTATCTTAGTTATTTTGTAAGATGCAACTAAGTCACAATATTGTTCAAATTAAGAAAAACTTGTTAGTTGATCAAGTAACATTTGACAAATTGCAATGAGCGAAATTACACTTACGAAGGAACAGCCATATTGGCAGATG